>JAFELO010000837.1:721864-814042 GCA_017140195.1 Eumaeus atala
GGGTGAATTGATTTGAAAGAATTGTGCCACGGCGCGAATTGTATACTTTTCATGCCGTAATCATTGAGTCGAATCGTTTATCCGGCCAATTTCGTAATTGTGACGAATTAAGCATATGTCAGGTCAAACTAATCGTATTAAATGTATCGACTTTCCCCGTTTATCTACGTAAGAATGTGGAAGAACGATTGTTAGGTAGAGGGAAGTGTTATTTAACACAAGCAAAGGCCAAAGGTAATATAGTAGTACCTTCACGCCTGTTATCACCGAAGAGGTAGGCGGAGGTGTGATAGTGCATCCCCAAGTCCAGTAGATATACTAGAACACCCACGATTAGCCAAGGTACTGAGGTCCATGATGTCATACCTGGCAAGCCTATGGCCACTTAGGGCACTTTCCAATCCCGGTCAATGTAATGCTCAGAATAATCTGAGAAACATTTAATAACAGTTGCTCGACCTGGGGATCGAACCCAAGACCCCACGCGGCTAACGGTCTTAACAGGAGACACCCGCACCGTTACACCACAGTGGTAATATAATACCAATATATACATTATGCAAAGCAATTGTAGGCACATCTGATTATAAGTACTAAAAGCTGGAAAGGTCAACTTCCCAGCTTCTTCACGTAGTTCCTTCCAGATTAGTTCGCGTAACCAGACGCAGGTTAGTCAGAATTTGTTCATTCAGAGGAACAAAACAGAATTGTTTAGAACGCTTGTAGCGAACGCACGTTTCTAGATTATTATTAGATTCTAGTCACTGAAATGGAAGGTCTTTATGATATTTCAAATGTGCGCTGATGTAATATGTGGCCTGAAAAAAATGTTTTTTTTTTTTTGGAAAATATAGAACCATATTTCATTTTTTATACATATATGTATAGTATTTACCCTCCGGTAAACAAATGATTGGACCCTTTTGACGACTACCGACGCCCATAGACATCCTCATTATTGTCATGCAGATGCGTCCCCCTCCTCCCCTCCAATGGGCCACAGGCTAGTCGCTAACCACACGAAAGGCGACAGCATGGACATCACTTTACGGTGGCGTCATGTGAGGGAGAGTTACCTCCCTGATTGTGCCGGGCAAATTTGGGTGCAACGCAGCTTAATAATGAACACCGAATCGGTCGCCATTTCAAGTCTCTTGGATCACTTTGATTCTGACGAGGGCAAACCAATAGTTTAAAATCTAGTTTCCGTCAAAACATGTTTCATCAACCGGTCACAGGCTCAAACAATTTGGTAACAAATGCAACAGGCTATATAACATGAGAAATATGGCGACGTTGATATTTAAATGAGATCGTTCCAGAAAAAAACCAATATCTCCATATTGTCATAATATGCTTGTTCCTAGTTGAAATACTTGTATTTCAGTGTCGATCATTGATAGACAAAGCATAACTTAAGTCAGTTCAATTTTTTACCATTATCAACCAAATTTGTAGATGTTTCGAGAAACTACCAGAAAATACATGATCCGCGTTTTTACCAGAAAGTAGGTGCCACTGGAATGTGTTTTCCATTCGGATATCTATCCAATAGAAGAGTTTCCATCACGAGAACAGTAGTTATCAAGAGAAACACTATTACACCCTTGTAATAATATAATCGCCTCACGTTATTGTCATGAGTATAAGTACATAGAGCTAGCTGTGCACTGCGTTTTCATCCGCGTAACATCCATACCAAGTGAACCCATATTTTATGTTATTCCAGACAGTTCAGGAATTTTTGCGTGAGAGAATAACAAATACATATACAAACTTTCGCATTTGTTACACAAGATGCGCAATTTGCGCAAAATTCGATTGGACTACAGTTAAGGTTAAGGGAAAACGCCACGCACCTAGCAATCTCTAAAACTGAATTCAATCTCATAGTCAAATGGATAGATTCCCATAAGGTTTATTAAAAATATATTAACGCATAAATGATACGCTAGGATACAGAGTAATAGTTATTTTTGTGATCGTATATGCGGCAATATACGAGAGTTGTCCATGGTCAGCATATATAAAATGCTAGTCATGTAGCATGATATGCTAGCTCGAGAGAAAACTGAATCCAGCCAATATACCACAAGCAATACGTCACTTTCTCTATGCCTTTCTGCTGTTGCAGCTGTTCATGATTGCATCTGGATACAGTTCTTCCTAGTAATAATCTGTGGACTTTACATAGCACGTTAGCCTAGCCCCGTGCTAAGTACCGTGTGGATGTGTGTTACAGGAACTAGGGCAACGGAAATATATTCAATGTTTTCTGTATGTTTACGAAATTGTATATATATTTAAGACTTTTATTACAGCAGTACATAGGACATATAGATGCTCTGGGCGAGATTCGCAGTCGCGACATCTGACGCAACGTGCACGATTATCCGAGCTTTATGCTACCACTGCCCCATCCGGTCATCCTCTGTATCCATAATATCGGAAATGGTAACGTACGTAATATCTGAAACAGTTATCTCGAGGTATTAGCCTTGCTATTATCCCTATTCCTATCTGCATGAAAAGGAGGGGTCTGTCTCCATATTGTCTCACAAGAAGACGAAAGAGTCGTCGCGAGTCCGTTGAGCTGTTACGGCAATTGCAATAGCAACGGGCACCGCCGGTATTAGATCCTGCCGAAATAAAAAATTGCATCGGAGACTAGATGGATTGACTTGTTAAAACATAAAAGTATCCACTCGCTGTAACATTTCTAGTTGTCTTTATGTAAATACGTGAAGAATAAAAGTACCATCACTTTTTTAAAGAATTGCGCAAACATTTGTTTAGACAAGTGTTTCGTGGAGAATATGTGCAGGAGGCTATTTTATCATAGAATATACATAAAAATATTATTTAAATTAAATGAAATGAAACTCACCGTACGGCACGCACACAAGGCTTAAACTTGTGTAACGCACAAATTGTGACAGTGCTAACATGTTGTTACGACAATGACGACATTTCGCTTTTAATAGGTTCCGTAGCCAAAACACAAAAAACGGAACCCTTATAATTTCATAATGTCCGTTTGTCCGTTTGTCCGAATGTATGTCACAGGCGTTTTTCTCAGAGATTATCGGTACTGCTGTATTTGGAAGGTAAGTGTATTTTATAAGCCTCTATAATATGATAATGACAAAAAGAGAGCCCGACACGTTGGACTGTTTTATATACAAAAAGGGTATTATACATTGAAACTGTATTCGAAGTCGAATGTTTTTTTTAACCCCTAATTGAGATAGATCGATCTCTGGGCGAACACTAGTTTGAAAGATGTCTGAACGGGCTATTCAGCGCGTACAATATAAGTAGGTACATCCCTATTGAACCACCTCGGAATTAAATAAGTCTACATTAGAAAAGGCAGCCGCTTGTTTAGCCGCGGAGGTATGCTAGCGGATTCCCGTGGCTCCGTCCACAGGATGACACGGAACAGCATTGTGTTGTGACCCTCAGTGCGTCGTCCGTGTGTGCTAGGTCATGCCAGGAACAATGCATGCATAATTCAGGTTATTGCTATACGTACACTATACGTCACATAGGCGAGGGCGACACGCGCGCCCTCACGCTGCGCCTTACAGCGCGGTACTGAATTAATAAATGCCATGGGTGACAGATGACAATGTCACGTAACATCATTGGTGGTTTGAGATGGGTAGCCAGCGGTATGCGTAAAAGCATTTCCCCAATGTAAAAAAAACCGCCTAGAGCCTGAATGAACGACCTGCCTAGGTGTTTTCTCACAACATGTGTGTTGTACTTTACAGTCTATGTATATTAGGGATGACCTTTAAGGTTGTAACCCCGACCCGATAAATAAAATACTTGTTCATTAAAAAAAGTGATATTGGACCGCTTTTTATATAATTGATTAAATAAAAAACGGCCAACGCAGACGGTCGTAAATATCCAGCAGAAAAATAAAATATACTAATAATAATAATATCGTCCTCGCCGAAGCTCGGCTACGGTGCCCATATCTATTATGCACAGGACATGCTATAGTGCACACTGCGTGCGCAGACACAAGTGCACTCTCTATTCCGATCGGACGGTAATACGACACGACCAGAGAGAAATCAGGCGCAGGACCGACAGCTGAACGTGCTCTACGAGGAACGGGGGTGTAACACCTAACTCGGAACAGTTATTTCAAAAGTCTATGATGACATTCTGTACTGTCCCACCCGAGATTAGAAACCAGGGACATGATACCTGAATATGCCTACCACTGGACATAGAGGCAGTTGAAAATGCAAAAGTCTTCGCTAGTCAGTCAAACTGATAAGGCTGGAGCAATAGCGCCGCCAATCAGTAGTAGGTCCCTCCAAAAAAAAAAAAAGAGAAAAAAAAAGCCAGTTGAAAACATACTACTCGTTAAACGTAAAGAAGATTACTTCAGGTACTTGACATTAAAAAGGACTTTAGTGGACATTAAAAAGGACTAAAGCAATAATACTAAATCGCTTTAATTCAAAACATGAAGTCCTGTTTGCGTTGTTCATTCGTATAATACATATATAAATGCAACTGTACTTCTTGTTGTTTCCTGTCCCAGAAAGGTCGTCGTTGATATTTACAATTGCGCACACATCAGCTAATTGCCTCCGCAAATGTGTATCGTGAAATCAAATAACGTTTTCAATGCGCAAGCGAAGAACACGTTAATTACCACGCCCCACTGACATGGATCTACGGACAGTTATTACACTGGGTGTATGGCGTCAGCTGCTAGAATACGTCAAGTCAGACAGGTAATCGTCTATATCTACACTTCATTATATACGAATACTGGCTCTACCCGGCGCGCGTTGCTATACCAACAAAAAAGAAATTTAAGAAAAGTAACTTTAAAGGAAAATAAAAAAGTACTATAAATATTATACAGAACTTCCCGAATGAAAAATATATTTCCTCTCTATGATATTCTTCTAAGAAAAAAGAGCTATTCGTTGGTTAAAATAAACCAAATGATCGAGATGCAAAGAAGAAAAACATCATAATCTGTTAGAGGCTTTATCAGTCTAATGCTTTTGTTTAGAATTGCCATGCTACAGAAGTAGAGCATGGCAACAAATTCGCATGGTAATAATAATGCGGATGTCTATGCGCGAGTAGTCGTCAAAAGGCTTCAGTTACTCGTTTGCCCTCCTATACAATACAATCGAATCACACACAATACAATCGACAACGAATCGGCAAAATTATGCAGATGTTCATGAGCGTCGGTAGTCGTTGAGAGGCTCCGATTGCACGTTGGTCCCTCCATACTATAAAAAGATAAATGATCACCAACGTCCGCAGACATCCGCAACACAAGGAGCAACCAGTCTTCCAGAGATGAATACAATAGTTAGAAGGCAAAGCCAAGGTCTTACGATAACCTGGTCAATAAATAACCGGTGCACGTCGGCGATGGTTCCGCATGACACCGCCAGTGTGACTCACCTAAACTGTTATGCGGTTGATAGTCGTGGAACTTATAGCGAGCAATTTGTTTTCAGCGTTTCGAGGATTCCGTAACGGGACCCTATTACTAAGATATCGCTGTCCATCTTTCCATCTCATCTCATCAGCTAGCTGCTAAATAGTTGAAATTTTCTCATTTGATGTATTTTCTGCCGATATATCAACGAATACTAAAATATAGAATAATTTAAATATTTAAGGGACTATAATACAAATGTATTTTTTCCCGTTTTTTATAGAAATGGGTAGAGAACCAATCGAGCACGAGTGCGACTGTCGCGCTTGGCTAGTTTTTTATAATTAATTATTGAGATGTGTATTAGAGTGGTAAATAAGCAGTTAGAACCTTTGGTAACTGGTGCTGACGAGGTTCACAAACTTCGATATAATATAGATTGTGCATATGCCCTGTGCTCTTTCCTCCGGGTTGTACCTGCCCAATTTAGCTAAAATGTAGCATAGCGCTACCTCGAATGAATGCTGCAAGCTGCCAGTTTCCTTGCATATGACAGTACTACCTCCCTAGTACTACTATCCTGCAAAATTGATAAGAATAATCATTTTGGTTTCGGTTCATTGTTGGACGCCCATGGACATCCGCATTATTGTTGTCAGATGATTTTTCCTTAAATGTATATGCACTGACATATACTACTCGTTGTTTCATCTCTAACTATTACTATTTAGTTCGAGATAAGAAAATTTTATGCGTTTTATCGACGGCTGTGCACGTGTTACGCGTCATCGTAGGTTTTTCATATGTTTAAATTACAGTGAAACGGCAATAGTAATAAAAATACATAGTGCTAAGGGTTGTTATAGTAATACACAGCCTGTTGCCAACGGCGATGAGGTGACCACGAGGACCTTCCCCCTTAGGGCGGCTGAGGACTTCCGTGAGGTCACGTCGCTTTAAAACACTTCTTCATATAAAACAAAGTCCCCAAAAGCTGCCTGTCTGTATGTAATCGATTTTCTCAAAGTTTACTCAACCGTGAGTAACTACATGAAGCCGGGGCGGATCGCTATTCGCTGGCTAAAATAAACCGATTGACCGAGATGCAGAGAAGAAAAAAATCATAATCTGTAACAGACTTTATCAGTCTAATGCTTTTGTTTTGTTCGTAGTGCCATGCTACAGGAGGGGAGCAGGGAACACATTCGCATGGTAATAACAATGAAGATGTCTATGGTTGTCAAAAGGCTCCAATTGCTGGTTTGCCCACCCTATGCTATAAAGATTCTGGACACGATTCTTTATAAAAAAAACGCGAAAACTACTACAGGCACATACTTATCATTACCTAAAGTCACGTGTCTCCATGTGTGACTTTAAATTTTCGCAACGCTTTTTATTAATGGTGCATTTCATGTGTGTAGACGAAACTCCTTATTTATATTTTATTGTATATATATATATATATATATATATATATATATATATATACACACAATAGCCTTCACCCACGTCCCCCGCATGCAACTAACCACGCCACTCAGGGTCTCGTCAGTTGCCATTGTAGTTTCCGATGTATCTGGGGCATCGAACCGGTCTTTTAATTCCAATCGGAACCACATGAAAATACGTTCGGTTGATATTGAGGAAATCGATCACATAGAGACAGTTTTTGGGGACTTTGTCTTATGTATAACAAAAAGGTAATGAAATATGAGGTGAGAGCGGAGTGCGGGGGGCTGCGTGGTCCATTTTAGTCACTCCATAGTACATATCTGATGACATTAGGGCAGTAAATGCATTAGCCGCTAAACGGAGAAAAGGTACAATGATGCACGTGCTAACGCATTTACGCGCTCTCACTTGCCCTGGATGGGGTTAGTGGTGTGTGGGGCTCGCGACACATTATAGTGCCGAATACCCACAAAAACCACCGCGAGTGTCATCAGAGCCGCCTTTTTTGAGGTGCCCCGGAGCAGCGATCATCAGGGCACCTCGACAGCAAATCAGTCCCCCAAAGGGACCGACGCCTCCTGCACAGCAGGGTTGACCCGCACCACAGGGCAACCCCACCAAATTGAGGACAGTGCAATGGGGTGAGGTTCCCATCCTCGCCCCTTGACCCGTGCGCAAAAGCGCCTCCTCATGTTGCTCTTTGGCCCTCTCTTATAAGAGGATCGCTTCCTCCTCCTGATCTTTAGCCCCCTCCTCTTATAAGAGAGTTGTAAAGAGTATCCCCCTCGGTTCAATTGGCTTCGCCTGGGTTCACCCCAGGCTACCGCCACGACAAGGCTTGGACCATGGTGGGGCTAAAATATCTACCAGGGCCAGCCAGGGGTGGCCGCTAGTGAACAGAAAATTATTTTATTTTGATTTAAATTAAAAAACATTTTTGTCAAATGCTTAACCGTTTTGAAAACGTCTAATAGGGTTAAGTATTTAGAGGTCTGGTTAGAAAAACATGTTGAAAATAGAATAGACTCCATTGATTACACAAGTTTAGACCTCCGAGGACTCTCCGGGAACTCCTAGTAACGGGCGAGAAAATTCCGGAAGTAAGTTTCCAAGAACCATGCCTTTTAGAGACGGTAGCTAACGAACTGTCAGAGTAATGCTCTTGACATTAAAAGGTTTCAAGTAATTCAAAATTATGTTGGAATAACTTTGATTCATAGCTTATTTAATAGATATGTATCAAAGTATCTCTATATGACCGCATCAACCAGTTAATATGTCTCTACTTCATTATTCACAAACTATGAGTAATACGTACCTATTTATACCTTTTAAGTAAATGTCATTTCTCTACCATTAATGCAATTAACTTATGTGTCGGTGAGACTCGGTGAATTGAGATTATTTATCGAGCGGATGTTGCCCACCTGTTAATAATAAACATTCTATAAACTTTGTACGTATGTTTGTTTTTCTGTCCCGCAAAATCTATTAAATGGACTTGAACGAAATTTAGCACAGACCAAGAATAAGATCTATATAACACAAAATACTTTATTTTACGAAAGGAAACGAATGTTATTCTTCGGCCATACTCTACTCTCGTGGAAATGTAGCTACCGGCCACAGCTAGAAGCTCATCAATCTAAAACTTCATGTAAGAACACATATTATGTATATCTATGCAGGTGGTAAATATAACTCTCCCGTACATTTTAGACGGTACTCTGGTAGAGTAAATGTAACGCAGCATTTAGGTTTTTATATCGAATAGAATGAAAGCCTTCCAATGACCAACGACGTCCACAGAGACCCGTATTATTGTGACGTAGTTACGCTGCTCACCTTTCCACGTCTTGCCAATGACCCACCGGTTTCTCACGAGCCGCACAAAACGCGACAGCATAGGTATCACTTTACGACGCTGACATGTGGACAAGAGGTACATCCCCGGTCAATGCAGCATGGCGCTATCCCTTATTGTTTCATTAGAGGTTAAAAATTATGTATATTAGTAAGTAAAATGTTTGTCAAATTGATGGCTTATTCTTCCGATCCGAAGTCGATCAGGAACTTAGTGTTTGACGCAGCGCTGGTGTTCCATGTCTTGTGCAACTTTCAACTCTTTGCTCAGAGCACTTGATTCATTTTTGCGCTGGCAATAGTTTTACTTTTCGTGATAATATTGAACCAAAGCAGAACAGGGTCAAGCGAAAGTGATTTCTTGTCTGGATTTTTTTTTTTCAGATGTATTATTGTGTACATAGTTTTAATGAGTACTAGATTACTTATGAGCATGAGTGCGTGTCAAGCATAGTAATGTAAGGGGTATCATGGTGATTACTTATGAGCATGAGTGCGTGTCAAGCATAGTAATGTAAGGGGTATGAGTGCGTGTCAAGCATAGTAATGTAAGGGGTATCATGGTGATTACTTATGAGCATGAGTGCGTGTCAAGCATAGTAATGTAAGGGGTATCGGTGATTACTTATGAGCATGAGTGCATGGTAAGCATAGTATCGTAAGGGGTATCATGGTGATTCATTACTTATGAGCATGAGTGCGTTTCAAGCATAGTAATGTAAGGGGTATCATGGTGATTACTTATGAGCATGAGTGCATGGTAAGCATAGTATCGTAAGGGGTATCATGGTGATTACTTATGAGCATGAGTGCATGGTAAGCATAGTATCGTAAGTGGTATCATGGTGATTACTTATGAGCATGAGTGCATGGTAAGCATAGTATCGTAAGGGGTATCATGGTGATTAAAGCCGCCTATTTCTTATATTATAAGGAGACCACACGCCAGACCGCGTTGGCGATGGCGAGATGAGACTCCCTTCGGAAGGAGCATAACTAGCTCTAAACAGAGAAGTGTGTAAAGAGATTAGAGAGGCCTTTTGGATCACGCCGGGCTGTTTATAATAATAATAAGGGGACAAGTGAGCAGCAAACGCCTTTTAACAACTACCCACGTCCATAGACATCCACATATTTGTCACGCGCTCCCCATCAATAAGTTTGAAACACCTTTAGGCGCGTCTTTTATGTGGGTTCCATGCAATAGAATAGAAATACTTTACTGGGTATGTTAAAATTACATACAATGTTACACATTAACAAACAGTGTAACATTATTCTTCAGCAGCTAATTAATTAACTAAGAGTGATACATAATATATAAGGCGCATACATTAAGGCGGCCTATATTCTACCTATCCCTATTTAAATTTAATAAATTTTTTACATAACTTGGAGGTAAATATGCGCTGGAAAATGCACAACAGTGTACCCATCATAATTTTTTCGGGCAAGAAAACACCCATGACCTATGCGGGATTCGAAACCCCGACCTTTGACGTAACACGTTAGCTGCGTGGGGTCCTGGGTTCGATCCCCAGGTCGGGCAACTATTACTAAATGTTTTCAGATTATTCTGAGCATACATTTCATTGTCCGGGATTGGAATGTGCCGAAATGGCCATATATACCTGGGAGCCCGGGTAGACCCCCAGACCTATGTTGGACTCGGCCATTGGGTAGCAATACCAACTAAACCCCTACGGGAGCCATCAGCCGCTATAAGTGGAGGGTCCCGGATCTGCAGGCAACAGGACCCCTCCAGCGACAGGCTGGCCTTGGCGAAAGGGCCAGACTTCACCTCCTTGGAGACTGTCCGGCTACTCTAAGACAGTCCCCACGACGCCGTGTCTTGGGAAGTGGACCGGGTTCCCATCCCGGCCCGACACGGAACACAGGGGCACTACTGAAGGCGCCTCTTTCGTACCCCCATTCATCGTCGGCGGGGCGAGGCCGCGTCGGCAGCCTCCCCTCTCACCCGCTCGTCGGCTACCTTCTGGGACATGACGGTCTCGCAGAAGGAAGCCATCGCTTGGTAGGACTCGTCACTGCTGAGCATCTCTACGATGATGCTCGGCTTTGACAAGTCCTCTCCGACAACTGATCCCATCATAGGCCTTAGAACCTTGGCTAATCGTGGCTAGTATATCTATATAGTATATCTACTGGACTTGGGGATGCACTAGCACACCTCTGCCTACCTCTTCGGGGATAATAGTCGTGAAGATACTTTACCTTATTCTGCTATTTGTTGTTACAGCGACAACTAAACTATCATCTGTGAACTTCAAGTATCTGGCTATCATTTAATGCATACAGCCTGGTGACAGACATACGGACAGCGGAGTCTTAGTAACCTGGTCCCGTTTTGACCCCTTTTGGGTGAACCCTAAAAATGCACTATATTTTTTTTTATAATATAGGGGCAAACGAGAAACAGAGCCTTATTACTACCACCGCTGCCCAGTAACATCCGCATAGGTACTATGCCGACGCGTTGCCTTCCTTTGCTCCTCCCCCACCCTCAACGGGCCACAGGGCTACTCACAAACCGCAAGAAGCTCGACGCCGAAGATGTCACTTTACGCCGGTATCACGTGAGCGAGAGGTACCTCTCCTGCCGGTGCCGGCCCAATTCCGCTGGAATACAGCACGACGCTATCCCTTACTAACACAAATTAATCTATACGTTCTTCCTGTATACTAGCGGAAAGAACGTTTTGCACATTCGCAAAGTCAATTAACGTATTGTTATAACTGATAACACAATTACTAAATAGAGCTGTACGTTATTGTGAATATTAAGTACCCCAGCCCCTGCACTGGCCGTAGGCCGTCTCGATCTGGTCCGGGCGACCTGAATACTCCAAGGCTTTGCCTAACACGTAATGAATAATAATTTTCCGATCAAACTTTCACCGTGTTTGTTACCCGCATGCGATATTACATAACCTAACACATATTTACTTACATTATCATTTTATACGCACGGCTGTACATTTTACAATACTGAGTCATAATTCAGAGATCCCGGGAATGTGTTGTACCATAATTTTACATTTGTTTTCTCTGTCTCTCTTTTCTTGGGATGAGATGTAGTGCTTTACACCAGAGTTACACATACTTTTATAATTTTTCTACAGGGATAGGCGTATCCCTGTTTTTTCTCCAGCTCCACAGGGAAAAGTTAGAAGTTTCGGCGTAGGTAGGGGAGAAAAACGAATCGACCAGTTTGCAATTACTAATGTAATGTAATTTTATTTCATGGTTTCGTGGGAAAATACAATTACATACCACCATCAGTCCTGGATGATCTAATGGAGCGTGTGGGTGACGCGGAAGGGACTGGACTCCACCAAAAAAGGGGTAGATACGGCATCCTGAATCAGCACCCACGGACGCGGTATGGAACGCGCAATGTGGTCAGATTCCCACCCTAAACTCTGGTCCCTTGGGGTAGTCTGCGATAAGTAAAGTACCTACATAATAGATTATAGTAACATAATTTCTGATTAAATACGAATCGAATTGGTTCGATCGTAGATTGAAACGCTTTCGTATTTTTTGCTTTGTGTGATTTTCAGGTTATCATAGAAACAATAATGTTACTAGCTAGCGTTCGTTTGCTCCACAGAATACGTTTGTGATATGCCCTTACTGCTGTTAAATATCTAAGTCTTAATTAGATTTTTAATAGTTAGAGTTCCAACGATCACCATGTACCAACCGTTAAGAGATTTTGTAAATGATTGTTTTTTGTTATTAATTTTTTTTACAACATGTACACAGAACGTCACTAAAAATTTATATAAGGTATAAATCACTTTAGAAGAAAATCAATGTTTTAATTTTTTAACGTCGAATTTTTTGTGACATATATTTATTAGAGACGATTTAATTAAATAATATATTTCAAACATTTCATCTCAACAATTACTTTTAGCGACGAAAAAAAATATAGATTATTATAATTCTCCATGCTAAAATTGAGCTAAAGTTGACAGCGGCCGACACGACCGAGGAGGTGCCTCTCGCTCACATGATACCGCCGTAAAGTGACAGCTTCTTTGTCGCGTGATTTAGAAGTAGATGTCGACCCATTGAAGGAGAGGAGGATATATAAGGACAGCGCATCAGCATAGCAATTATGCGTATATTTATGAGCGTAGGAAGTTATCAGAAGACTCGCGCTAAGATCCTCTTATAATATATAAAAATGTAAAAAAGCCTGGTGCCCAAATTGTTACGCGGAGTAGTCTGCGTACTAAGATATAATTTAAAACGTTGTCATGGCGAAATACTACAAAGCCCAGAGGGACCATCGCACGATCAGCTCTATCCGACCTGTCCCGTTGCGTCGAATATGAAAAAAGTGCTGCGTCATAATTTGTTCTCAGAAATAAATGTTGGCAAAGTTAATAAAAGTGTTAAGTTCGGCGACCGGCGGCTAACAGTACAAGACTCAACACATCACCTTACGGTGTTCCTCGTTACCGTTTCAATATAAAAAAAAACATACATAATTAAGCACCAAGAAAGTGACGTGCCTTTAGCTGCACTTAGTATAGATGTGGTGCATATTACATCACTAGCTGTGTTCCCTGTAAAGTCTGAACCCAGGCATTCCCTTTCACGTGATAATGTCTAGTAAATCGATAGACGTTACGAGTCATCATGTTCCGAATGGGCGGAGTCTGCGAATGAGAAAAAGTAGGAGTTTCACTCCATCCGATGATGTCTTGAAAGATCTATAAGAGAACCGTTATCACGTAAGACTATATCCTCCGTAAACTTACTCACAGACAGTGTATCTGGATAAAAATAATTGTATATTATTCCAGATTGTTAACTATCTGTCTATTGGGCTGGTATCAGTGCCAAATGTCACTGAAATAGTTTTTGCTTGAAACAATGACAAACATACATAGAGGCCATTTTTTTTTAAATTTTCCTACAGCACAAACCCCCTGTAAACCACATAAAAAATTATAACTTACGAGCATACTATAATATAAGATAACTCTTGACACGATTTACATTAATAACTAATAACAATTTATCACTATTTACATTAATAACTAATAACAATTTATTACTATACACTTGTAATTTGACATTACAGCATAGGGATATCGGTATAATATTTTGACTAGTGGAGGAATGGATTGAATGAACACATTATAAGTGATAATTAAATGCTTACACGATTAATAAGTTTGATATAGAATTAATTTCTATGTAGTCTTTATTAACCATAATACGCATATGTAATGAAATAGGCAGAGCATTTGCACAAATTGCTAAATAATGTGAACTCAGTCACAAATTTATGAATATATAGTAAATATGTCATTTCTTTCTGCGCCCACTTTTTATTAAAAATAATATTTGTTTCATTTTATATATTATTGAAACTAGTATTACATTACCATGATTCTTCTATAGCATCTTTATTCAATAATAAATAATACGCTATGATGCGAATTAAATAATCCTATTTAAAATATTGCAAAAAGTTAACATACACAAAACGTACATTGACATTATGCTTTAAATAATAAAAAAATGACTTTCTTTAGCTTTCATTTTATGATGACTCTTTCATTTGGCTATTTGCTCTTTGTGTCACAACAGTTTGCCGCATTATTACTCTATATTGTCGTTGACCGAAAGTAAACCATATTTGTTTAACATTTAGGAAATTTTGAAAAAACTATATTACACACACTCCCGCATTTGTAAATGTATACGTGCAATATATAGTACGTATGTGTAATAGTACACTCATGTGTAA
The DNA here is from genome assembly GCA_017140195.1 of Eumaeus atala. NCBI lineage: Eukaryota > Metazoa > Arthropoda > Insecta > Lepidoptera > Lycaenidae > Eumaeus > Eumaeus atala. The sequence goes on from JAFELO010000837.1 coordinate 736,411, forward strand.
ATAGTAGGATTAATTGGCTTGAAAGATAAATACGATCCCTAATGAGAGGCTGGCCAGACGCTGAGGTGTCCTTTTGCTGACAGATACGGCGCAACTCAGTACACACGACCGATGACACCGGCGGGTTTTGGTTGGTATTCGACATAGCTGCCCCATACACACCGATCGCACCCACGACATGTCCTGGTAGTGCGCATTTCCCCATTACAAAGTTTGTTACTTTTTCACACAAATACTACTGAAAGGGTTTGCTTGAAATAGTTACGAATCAGTTTCGTAACTAACCTACCTACTGACTAGTATTAAGGTAAAATAATGTACAAACTTTCACATTTATATACTAATATTATAAGGAGGAAACATTGTTTGTTTTTTTGCATTGAATTGGCTCCGAAACTATTGAACCAAATCGAAAAGTTCTTTTACAGTCAATCCTACATGTACTAGTCCTGCTGCCATCAGTGATGGACATTTTCTAAAATATTTTGATCATTATGCTAACTTCGATAATATAAGCAAAATGTGAAAAAATATCAAAGTAAATCCGTAATTAGCATCAGAAACTTTTGACAACTAGCTGTCCCGCCGGACGTTGTTCTGTCATAATTTTTTGTCATTGTAGCGTGTAATGTATACGAGCCCAAAATTAAAATTTATAATTGTTATACTTTTGAGCATGAATATTTTTTTGACATATTTCGCGTAACGTTCGAATCCGGGCGAGGTGATAGTTTGTAATATAAGTATTAGGTAGCACTAACATTAGGACATTAATCAAAAATTTTGCTAATATAAGAAACAAAACGACTTAAACAAGATATGGATGTTCAGGATAAATTTTTATTAGTATAAGGGTGCAACGAGCAATCGGAGCATTTAGATAACTACCGACGCCCATGGACATTCGCATGATATCAACCCCTCCCTCAATGAGCCACCGGATACAAAAATATCTATTAATTAATTATAAAAGCAACCATTTTCTATTACTAGCAGAAATTAATCAAGTTTTAAGAGATGTAAAAACACTGTGGTGCGTATGACACTTGTAGCATTCACTGGGCATCCTGTCCTCCGCACGAACAGGTTGCTTCGGCGTAAATAGACACGACAGAAACGTGACTCCACATCGCGTCTAATGAGGACAAATTAAGTTTCTAGCAAACTATTACCGACAAATCGGAAGCCTACACCGAAATTCACTGTGTTGTATCTATTTAGTAAGTACTCGTGTTATGGCCATCAATTGCGATGACCGTGCACCATAAGATCATAAGAAATGACCATTAAGTTCAAACTTGTCGTTACTTTATAGTGTATCCGACAGTGCAATGTTTTTTTAGTATAAGGGGGCAGTGCCGTCGCAGTCCTTTGATAACTACGGACACCCCACTAGACATAGTAATTACGCGTACTCTTTCTACGTTTCCCTCCAATGTGCCAGCAGAAATCCATCGCAAAGTGATAGCAAAGTAATAGCTAGTTACTTTGCGGCGACATCGTGTGAGCGAGGGGGATCATCCGGGTCCTGCGGGCCCAATTCGGATTCATAGCAGCAGTGCACTACACTTTACTGTAACTGGCGGTGAACAACATACCTACTTTACGGAAGATCTAGATCAAGAGTTTTTCAAAATGTGGGTCGCGACCTCCAGGGGGGTCGCGGAGGGTCGCCGGCAAAAGAAAAAGGTCAAGGTTCATACGAAAGTAACGCGCACGTCCTACCAACGTACCTTGTACTTAGTTTCTAATACGCTCATGCGGTTTCTTATAGAGTGTAAGTCTTATTAATAAATAAAAAGATCCAAATGAATGACTCAAGAAGTGTAATATTGTAATTAATTATATTAATAATTTTGGATTTCTGTTGCCCAAACCCCCTGTTGGATCACAGAAGAGGCCAGAATTTTTTAAGCTGGAAAGAATGAATACTATCCGAAGTCGGATATCGCTTTGTAAATTTGCGTTCTAAGTGAATCATCGCATTCAAATAGACTCACTTCGCTGTGTGTGTGTGTGTGTGTGTGTGTGTGTGTGTGTGTCGCTCCACCTCACAGAGAATAAATATCAAGGCTCTTCATCGGAAACCTAATCGATTAACAAGTTATCCAGCATATCTATCTTATTATTTTTTATTGATTTTATCAATGGAATAGATAAAGGCCTTATTGCTTAACACTAATTATATTAGAACTGCATTTAATGTTTAAAATAATAAAAATATATAATTGGATTTTTCAAATTGTGGTCAAGAGACCGTGACCAAATTAAACGTTGTAATTAATTATTACTAATTAATTATTCGCGGATTGATAATGTTGGATGTAAAAGTATGATTACGTGTGTATCTGACCGCAGGGCTCGAGAGGCAGACCGATGGATTTGAAACTGTGACGAAACGATTCGTTTTACAGTTTTTTGTAAACATTCTGGTAACTTCAACAATCCTGTATATAAAATTCTCGAGTCACATGTTAGTTACCTTACTCCTCTGGAACTGCGCTACCAAATTTTATATGCATATTCTGTAGGTCTGAGAATCGGCTACTAGCTACTTTTCGTACCCCTAAGTGACCGCGTAACTACGGCGCATAATAAGCTATATACTGTGTATATACCATAGTTACGTGGATTAAACCGCGGGGCGCAGCTAGTATAACTATAAAGTTTTAGCTCAGTAGAAGTGGCAGCACCACGTGTCAACCGTCCTGCCACAGAGCTACAAGCCGCTAGAACTGACCTTAAATTAAAAGCAAAGCCCGTCGCACTTTAAAATCCGACAAACTGTTCAGATAGACAAAGAAATCTAAAAACGTACATACATATGCTCTAAAAACATTACTTTTATCCGACAGCGTTAGGAGGCTAACGCTGTCGGATAAAAGGTAAACACTCTTCCTTATGGTGTGAGTAAATAGAAAATTACGAGCGGATGCCTTGGTAAAGTCTCTGAAGTGAAACTACATCTTCATAAGGGGACATTCCAAGTAGCTCCATCTCCTCTTTTGCTCCTATTAATTATAGGTTAATATATTAAAAGGTTTCTTGGAAGTGATTTTTGTCACACAGTTTGAATACACGAATGGAATAATCCGATAATGCTAAGTGTTTCTTTATTGTAGGGGAGAAAAAGATTTGTGTTGTTATAAGTATGAGTCATTTCACAAAAGACAAATTATTTATTTTTTGGAAAAAATTAATACGTATATTGAAGGGACTAGTGTTCTATACTAGAACGACGAAATTAATCCTAAGTAGTGTACTAAATATGATAATATAATACTAAATAAATATAATACTAATCTTTGGTGGCTTTAGCATGTGTCGGTCCAGCAGGCGCCATTTTGTGGGCTAGGGTTGCAGTTCCTTGTAAGACTTGACATTTTCCTTCTCCTACAATTAGTAGCTTACCTGGATCATCTCATGTTGTTTCTCAAAATTCACTGAGCTGATTACTTCCTCTATGGTGTACTACTCAAAGCAAAATAAAATTGCAATTCGGCCCAGTAGTTTCTGAGACTAGCGCGTTCAAATAAACACGCTCTTCAGATTTATGTTATCAGTATAGGCTAGATGTCACCCGTGATTTCTCAGCGGATAATAGTAACGTGTTGTTTGCCTGTGTTCGTTGTAAATGATGTTAGGTTTAATAATTTATTATAAGTTGTACGTCAGTTTAATTTCATACCCAAAGCCATCAAAATCCTTTTGGCGGTTTGACCGTGATGACGTCATAAAAATACAGAGTTTCGTCTGCATTTGTAACATAATATAATATGATGATAAAGATCGTATGACCAAGTATATGTGATGCATTACATCACCACCAGCAATAGCCATTAGCCTGTTTTAGCTATCGATAGCATCACGAAAACACCAAGGTTTTCTATTACACGACTGGCGACCTCACCGTGAATACCCCTCAGTCATAAAAACCCAATTCGCAAGCGTCACGTCGAGAATTGTTCAAATGTTCGTGAGGTCAAAGCCAAGCTGAGCCATCTGAACGGTACAATGGCGTGGGAGCATGTACTGTTATTATTTTTTTACTTTTACGTATATATTCATGAGTTATATGCAACTCTCAACGCAACATTGCACGCTAGTTTTGTAATTTCACATTTCAACGAGAGCGGGCTACAAAATTTATGATTCAACAAATGTCATGAAATTCAGGTAAATGTATTGAATAGTTGGTACATATAAGCCTGAGTATTCAATAATAATGCCCGCCCAACCATATTGTTAATTAAACAAGATACATTAGCTGTTGATTTACAAAAATACAAGATACTTGATTTCATACTGTCATTCTAAAGCATCCGTGATGTACAATGAAGGACGAACTTATATTTTTTCGGTGAACCTTACGTACGGTCTTATAATTGTAAGTCCTTTTAACAAAGCAGATTCTATTTGAAAGAATTCCTTATATTATTATTTGCAAAATCAATGTTACACGCATGATTTTAAGTTGCAGTGGGATATGCATTTGCTATACGGACGGTTTTCGTACGCTGACTATTTAATTATATAGTATTTTGTAAATTAATGGTGTCAGCAAATATTAATAATTATTCTATTAGACGTTCACCGCATTTTTATTTTAATCCCGCGTGAATATTATGGAAGGAGTATAATCTTACAGTAAAAATAAATTAAGTAGTAAAACCAAAATGAACTTAAGTTTCAGATGAGTTTCTTCGGCGATATATTTAGCCCCATAATTTTCATATTTATTTCTCTATTTGTACTGTCAGTTTTTACTTCTTGATAAATTATGTGATTCGCGGTCCACCGCGAGCACCCTGTAGTGTTGTAGTTTCCGTGCGATCCCATATATAACAGCACTTTAAGGGTATGTTTCTTTTGATCGCATGGACATAGAAGTATGATTTTCTCAGTTCTTCAAGTACGTTGTAGAACTTACTATTTGATTATAGTTTAAGCATGATTATTCTACGCGTTCCCGGGAACTATCTCTTGACAGACACATACGGATGGACGATAAAGTAATCAGCTAAAGGTTTCGTTTTATCAATTTAAGGCAGGGAACCCTAAAATTGTTGGGATATATATATTATTTATGCTTACCTGTGTCTTTAATTGATTTAATAACCTTGGTGATTGTTGCTGATGCTAAACAAATGTTTGAAATGATTATGAGAAACAATTAAAAATATATTCATAGCATACCTTTGTAATTAAACATAAGTAATTTTTTTATATACTTATTCCCTCCTGTGTACGTGTTTATGATTGTTGAATGTTCATACATATTCTTATCACTTAATTCAATAAGGATTCCCGAAACATTTTCAGTTCGCAACTCACTTAAGCCATGTTCGCACATATGCATATTTTTATCGCGCGTTAAAAGCGTAGAAATGGAACATAACATGGACGCCTATACATGTTCACACACAACACAGGGTAATAAAGCGCCGTCGTGAACGTGTTATTGGCCTTTTTTTACACCCGTGTAAAAAGTTCTCGTGCTGACGAGTAGTCCGTTTATATACACCATTCCATTGCGTACACACCTAAGACACAGATAAAATTAGAATATATAAAAAAGACTAAGTTGTACGTTATTAACAGGAAATAAAAACTAGGTAAATAAGATATGTGAGAGTGGCCCATTAGGGGAGGGAGGAAAGGAGAGCAACGCATCGGCATAGTAATTGTGTGGATGTTCATGGGCGTCGCTAGTCGTAAAAATGCTACGACATATTAAAAAAATGTGAGAGCGTGAATATTCTTGAGCTTGGTGACCTCCCAATTTTTTCACAGCGTATAATATCCTGCCGATGCTCTTTTTTGTAGCCTCAAGTCCTGACTAGTTTCCTTCCCGAGTAAAGTACGCCTGTCATCGCAGGACCAGGACGGCAGGAGCTTATCAAGCACAATTTTACAGCCAGTCGATATACAGTTATTGAGATATTCCATTTTCCATCCATACGCAAACACTACCTTCTTCAAAAATAACAAATTAGTAGAGCTAGTAAGAATTTTTGTATGTCAATACATAGGAACGTTTCGATTTTATAAATTTTCAAAATATAGGTTGGCCTTAAAGCCTAGCACCACCCTCGAAATTGGTTTAAATAGTCGTCAAAATTGAAACTAATCTCCATTTCTTTCTCAACAGGTAAATCAACGGAATATGATGGTTGCTGTCCGCTAATTCAATAAGGTATTTCATCCATAACTCCAAAATAACTTGGATTCTACTTCTTTAAATAGGTAATAACTAAAAAACACAATTGGAATATTCACAAACGACGAGCTACCGGGAAACATCTCTCTCTTATCGCCGTGTTGTCTGACATTTTCCGAATGTCCCAGGACATTAGCCAGAGACGTGGCAAATACTGATGTTTGTGGTTGTTGGTAGTATTCTCATCTTGGTCCTGTAAACGACGTCTTTGAAGCTACTTTGTCAATATTGAGGTCTTAAGTTTACGCAAATGTTAGTTGTTACAATAAAACCACTTTTAATAGAAAGAATAAAACTACTTTTTTTTAGGGATTTTATCGCGGTTCATATTGTTATTTATTAAGCAAAACGTTCCAAAAGCTTTATAGCAGCCATGCTACAGTCCACCGGTCAGATAGCACCAATGAAATAAAAAAAACGTGTCACAAGTTATACTTCTTTGGTGTAGCAAGAGAAAAACTAAAATGTTAACTATACCTAACTTCAGGGTGTTCGTTTTTCGTAAAAATTTACTCTTATAATTTTTCCCTAATACGCCAATAAAAGTATAACTTCAAAAGTATATCGCGATTAAGTCCTTTACGTTTTTTGTTATCGCTTTATTCTAATTTTCCATCTCAAATGTCGGCAGGCACATCTAATAAAAGGTACACGTAAGGTCGGTACTTCAGCCAGCCTCTGAGTACGTAACAATGGATCTTAATTCTTATCCCACCATCAGACAGATATTGCGGTCACTGTAACAATCTGCTTTCAACATCGTCCCATTGTTTCTATTTACGCAGCGTGGTGCGTTCCTTATTCAATGCGACTGTGTGTAATCGCCTTATTAGTTTACTACCAGGAAATGTTGATTTTTTCCTTTTCCAAAATAATGTTCATCTTCATTATATTATTAGGATATATTCTGAGAGGACAACGGAGTCTTTATTTAAGGATTTTTGGGGATATTAATTTTACCCAGACTGCTACATATCTGCACACACACTGCTACATATCTAGAGCATTAAACAATGTAATAGGCCTTAAAGTATACACTTAAAATTAAAAAGTAATTACAGCCAAAATAATATTTGAATTGGGTCAACGATAGTTAACCATGGACCTATTTGGAGCCACCAGAGTGTCAAGGGCTCTCTATGATTCATTCACATCAGTGCTGAGGACATATAACATATAAAGATTTTATAAAAAATTCGTGTGTTCTCAAAATATGCTGGATGAATTTTACATGCGGTTTTCACACATGGATATAGCGATTCTCGAGGAAGGTTTTCCCGTTACTCACGGTTGAAATTGGGGCGGATCGTTGGTGAAATATAAAATATCATCAAAAAAACTCATATGTGAGGGGAAATGTGGCTTATATCCTTTTTTTCTTTGATAATGATCCGCTTTCACCGGCCCTGAGTGAGGTCCAGTGGTACGTCGAGGCACGCGGCACATTACAGTGCCCCCTTGGTGAGGTGCCTCGGCACTACAAATCATCAGGACACCTCGACGGCTAGTCAGTTCCCTAAGGGACCGACACCACATCCAGAGAGGGATTGTCCCGCACCACAGGATAACCCCATCAACTTTGGGACAGTGCAACCAGTTCCCATCTGCGCCCCTTGTCCCGTGCGCAACCTCCTCCTCTTGCTCTTTAGTCCCTTCTTCTTATAGGAGATGTACAAAGAGTCCCCTTGTGCCCACGATTTAATTGGCTTCACCCAAGGCATCTCGGTTCATCCCAGAAACACGGTGGGGAGCGAGATGTGCATGCTATAGTCTGTGTCTGCCGTTGGGCTACAGTATGGCGGTCATCTGTCTAATAAAGTGTAATGATGCTGTGTGAACTTGTTATTTTAAAGAGCATGGAAATGTCAATGGGTTTTTTGCTAAACGTATAAAGCAGTGGGCGTGAAGCGTAGGTGATCGAATTTTAGTCATTTAGAACACGACCAAATGTCAAACAAGGAATGTTGTTTTGCCCATGCTCTGTCCCTATTTACGGAAACACTCGTGGAAACTGGTGAAGATAAAAGCTTGTAATAAAAACATGTGTCAGCTCGGTCACGCGACTGGAGTTTAACCGAAATACTAATATTTATTCGTTGTGAACGAACATGTTTCCGAAATGAAAGTCACAAGACACGTAAGCGCTGTAAACCGTTACGCTGAGCGGTATTGATTTCTCATGATTTCGCCTCATTTTTTATATCACGGGCACCAAATGTCGTTTTTAATGGATTTAACTCCAGAAATTTGTCTACTGGAGGGAAGGAGGAAAGGAGATAGAGTAGAATAACCGGGAGATGCGAATCAAAGCAATGAAGCGGATGCCTATGGGCATCGGTTCTCGTCAAAAAGATCTGATTTCTCGTGTGCTTATACTAAAAAATCGTGTTATGTACAAACTGCAGCCTGACAATGGCCTCATCAAATAATCAATATTAAAATCATTATCATCAACGCAGATAGGTCCACTACTGGAGAATGCCGCCGATCTCCAGCCTAATATTATAAATGTGAAAGTTTGCTTGGATCTATGGATATTATTGCCCAATCTCTCAAAACAACCGAATGGGGTCTTGACGAACCCGAGCAATATTGTAGCCTATGTCCCAGAACAACATCTTATGTCTGTGTAAATGCTAACTTTCGCACGTGGTTTTGTCTGTAGTCCATGCGGACGGAGCTAGGGAGTTCAGTAGGAGTTAGTGCCATGCTACATTGCACCCAAGTTGGCCCGACATAGCCGGGGAGGTCCCTCGCTCACATGACACAAATGGTGTCGCATTTTGTGCTGCTTGTGAGTGGCCCAATGAAAGAGAGGACGAGAGCAGGGCAACATATCTGCATGACAGTAATGCCGACGTCTATGGGCGTCTGTAGACGTCAGAAGGCTACGGTTTCTCATTCTCCCTAATCAGACAGTACTTACATATAGTCATCAATGTTGATGCACCCTTTAACATACTTTAGCATAATTTAATTATTACCGCACGACAACATTTGAAATGCAATATAACAATTCTTTACTGCAATCGGTTTCATACGTTTATTTACTACTAGCTTTTGCCCGCGTCTCCGTCCGCGTTGATTGCAATAATTAATATCCAAACGACTAGGAACATGAAGCTCCCGTGGTAATTACTACTACTGCTCTAACTACTGCTACTGCTCTCCAACCTATATATGCCACAAAACCACACGCAAAAGTTAGTATTTCTATAGTTTATGTGTTTTTCTGGTACATGAGCTGCAACATTACCAAGTGTCACCAAAATCTGTGCAGTAATTTTTGTCTGATTGAATAGCAAAAAGCCATACAAACATTATTGGTTACGCATTGAAATACGTTTCTTTGAAAGGGCACAACAGATGTTCGATATTTCACTCCTCTTCGAGTGAAACTAGCGAGAATGTGCGCCTTTCGAGTTCCGGCGGCGGTGACCACCAGGCCTTCATCAAGAGCACTTCAACTACAGATGTTGATCTCAGATCAAGACAATTGCCAGCATAACGCACGGGTAATTAAGAGAAAGTAGGAATTTCTCACGGACTTTAAAACGAAGGAACCGAACATGACAACAGTAAAATTTGGTTGACGTAACATTGGAAAATGTATCTATTTACCTTACAATAATAACTAATTTATGCTATAATTAATACTCAATTATGTGAATCCGTTCGGCGGTTTTAGATATATATGGTAACTAATAAGGAATATGACATACATACATACATACACACAGACATACATACACACACACATACATACATACATACATATATACATACATACATACATACAGCCGAATTTCGGCCACGGCGGACATCTCCATTGAGATACACACAAACATACATACAAGATACGTCCGAAAAACATAATTTTCTTCCTTCCTTTGCCGTCGGGTAATTAAGATGGACAGTAGAGTAGGTACGGGTTACTAGCTATAAATTGTATAATGTGTAGTCTTCCTTACTTACATAGTGTAAGCGTAAGGCTATACTGTCGCGCTTCGTGCAATCACATACACGCGCACAAGACCCCCGGACCCCCGCAACTGCAGGCACCCCGGATTGATTACTGCCCGGAGATAGTTACCCCAGATCGATATAACTTCTGTGGGGTTGAGATAGTTTTGTTGAGGTAGTTAGACTTCTGTGAGTTTTAGTGAGGTCGAGGTTGTGTCATATTCATTGAAGCAGAATCGGATAAGCAAGACCTCTCGCTCACATGATACCGCTGCTATGTGTCATCAGTATTCTCGCGTTTCGTGCGGTATGTGTAAACCCTTTTAACCCATTGGCTGGAAGGATGATAACGTATACATCGGACAACTCCGCCCATTCGGAACATTACTGTATCGGACCGTTACTAGGACTTCATACTTTGTCGTGCACGCACCTAGCGTCATCGATTTACAAAACGTTATCACGTCAAAACATAATATTTATTTTGAACGAAATGAAGTGAAACTATTTTTATTCAAAACCGTAAGCCCAGCCCTGAAAAAAACTGGCGAAACAGACAGCAGGTCTCGTCAAGAAATAAATGAATAATACACTACAAATTTACATAGAAAGTAATGACATTAACAAACTTCATATTATTAGGAAGCGCAATGATGCAGTTTATTGTGACACGTATTCACGTGTACAGCTGAGATGTCATTATTGTTGTCCACACGACTTCATGTAATCAGATTATTCAACGGATCACGCAACGACAGGTTAAGTAAGACTTGAGAGCGTCGATGTGCAAACGTGCTTCAGGCGTTGGTTCACGTTACACTTAAAAGAGACTACTTAGACAGAAACACGAGCTGATGATGCATTGCAGCCTAGTTGGGCCGACCCTACCGACCGGACGACATGATACCGTCATAACGCGTGTTTCGCCCGGTTTGTGATTAGCCGGCGGCCTATTAGAGGGGAGGTGGTAAGGAACAACACACAACACAGGAATGGGCATGACAATGTAGATGAGCGTCTGTAGTTGTAAGAGGCACCGATTTCTCGATAGCTCGTTCGTCGAATTTAGGTATGTTAGTATTTAGGTACCTACTAGGTAAATTGGGACAAAACAAAACGGAAGTAATTAAAATTAAGCACAATGAATCACTTTCTTTTTTATAGTATAGGAGAACAACCGAGCAATCGGAGCTATTTTGCGACTACCAACGCTCGACGCCCATGAACATCAGCACAATCACTATGTCCCCCCCCCCTCAAATTCACAAACTGTACGAAACCCGACACCGAAGATGTTACTTTACGCAGGTGTCATGTGAGCGAGAGGTACCTCCCCGGTCGTGCCGGCCCAATTCCGCAATGCAGCATGGCACTACCTCTTACTATTCTCAAAAATATTGTTCATGTAAATTTAAAATGACCATAACAACGAAATAACGGTTTACAGATCATATTATGAATGCAATAACCGAACGCAAGTACCACCGCCAGCCATGCAAGCGAACGCAATAAATTTTTTAACTTTTTATTGCTTTTTACGATAAATGTTTGTTACAGTATGTACCCAATGTGTGTACAATCATCACCAAGTGTCGCTGAACAGATCCGGACTTCCAAAATATAATGATACAATTCGCAACAAAATATAATGATACAATTCGCAACAAAATATAATGATACAATTCGCAACAAAATATAATGATACAATTCGCAACAAAATGTAATGATACAATTCGCAACAAAAGCTCATCGCGACAACAGTCGTCATAATAAGTCGAAATTGTCGAAAGAGAATTGAATGCTCGTAACGCTTAAATTATCCTGGCCCTGGGGACAATACTAGTTCATAGACCAGTGCCACAGGTCCCAGTATTGTCAAGCCTCACGTGAAACAATGTAAGAGGGAGCAGTCCGATCTTACGACATCTCTAAAAGAGCGATATTACCAAAAACACCTCACGTAATTAATAAGAATAATATCTGTGGACTTATCACACCACGTTAGCCTAGCCCTGTGTTAAGTACCGTAAGAACTTGTGTTACAGGTAATAGACAACGGACAATATATTTCATATGTTTTATAAATTTAAGAAATTTTATACATTTAAGATTTTTATTATAGAAATACATAAACATCCATGACCTAGGCGGGATACGAACACGCGTCCTCTGGCGTAACACACGGACTAACCGCCACGTTACCAACTGAGCCGGACGTCAGAGATCTACACACAATGTGAAAAGAATTAATGGACGGCCGCTTGGTAATAGTGTCTAACTAGAAGATTTTAGATCTTTTTATATAGACGCTCCCTGCCTTGAAAACCTTGTTCTGATAATCAACTAGATGCTCAATGCACATACTGGTCGGTAGTATTATTATATTACGTTAAACTCTTCAAGAGATAATAACTCTACATTGGCATAAAAAAAATTAAATAGCTTCAATACGAGATAGTAACGTAGTATACATTAGTGTAGCTGGCGTGGCATGGCATTAAATAGCTTCAATACGAGATAGTAACGTAGTATACAGTAGTGTAGCTAGCGTGGCATGGCATTAAATAGCTTCAATACGAGATAGTAACGTTTTATACAGTAGTGTAGCTAGCGTGGCATGGCATTAAATAGCATCAATACGAGATAGTAACGTAGTATACAGTAGTGTGGCTAGAGTGGCATGGCATTAGCCTCTGGCTGACGAGTACCACCGGCTGTACACCGATATTAGCCTGTCCAGCTTTATAAAATACATTCGGTCAACATTACTGGAGAGAACTATAGTTGGAACACGACACGAAAGACCATTTGACAGAATTCAGTGTAAAATGGAATTGTTTAAAAATAGCTTTTATTCATCATCACACACACCAATTGTTAAACACCGTCGACTATGAAGTACGTCGTATGAATATTTAAAAACTAAAAAAATAACAATACTAAAGATGCATACAGGTATTGGCTTTAGCGCCCACAACGGCGTAACAAAACAATCATTGTTATTATCTATTTCCACTAAGTTATTATTAATCAGTGTGAAAATAAAAAAGGGCGTGCTGCGTTATTAGTTCGAACGTATATAAACATTGGCAGATTACATTAACAAAACAGATATACAATGCGTGTGTGGAAGAATGTGTGTGTGCGTGTGTATGTGTGTGAAATGTGAACAGGGGAAGGCCAAGACTGACATACGGCAACAGATTGCTCCAGTACTGTCCGAAGGTGGAGTCAAGAGTCTTCGCAACCGGTGTGTTTGTATGAAGAGAGGCAGGTATGTAAGGATCGTGATATAAGGCGCGTGGTTCTCTCTGGCCCCATTGGGGGAATGACCTGAATGTGTGAGTTGTATTGATGCTTATTATCAGTAACTATTGCAAATTCATTAAAGTGAAATCATCAATTGTCACAACACTGAACTACTATTGACATAACCAATTTCTCATATTTCTTGCAATTCGCTGAACTAGCTCAGCTATCTTGGCAATGAGGAAATTATGTATGTGTGGCGGGAATAACATCGCAACGTTATTATTGTGTAAAGTTTTTTTGTAAGCTCACAGCTTTCCCTTTCTGTGAGAATTCTCAGGCGTCAGTGGGGTAACTGGGTTTAGAAGACCGCATGTTAGCGATGGGCCGAATATTACACTGAGCAAAAATAGTGTTATAGATTAGACAACTTTAAAAAATATCTACCTTCATATCGTGTGACAGCAGACGAGCAGTCTTTTCATGTCTATGGTCCACAGAAAACTCACGAACCGCAAGAAAGGCAGTTTGGGAGTTTAGGGTTGCATACAATTCCGGCGGTGAGCGAGAAGTAACTCCCCGGTCGAGTTGACCCAATTTAGCTCAAATGCAGCTCTTATCAAACCTTGACTTGAGTAAGTCGTCCAAACCGTACCTTTGTCCGAAGTTTGACATCGGAGATCCACACACAATTTGAAAAGAAATCCATAGAAACAGAAGCTGGAAAGAGATGCATCCAAATATAATTATAGAATGCTAATTATATATAGGAATCATAGAGATATTTAATATTTCCTTCTGATATCTATGTTAGCAACGGATGATATAAGCTTGTCAACAATCGCGATCAACTTAGTCAAAAAGAAAATTGTCAGTTCGGACACTTCAGCCCCAATTGAGATTATAAATTTGACCACTAGGTAAATCATTAAAAACAGCGGGAATTTATTCTACCGGCGCTTCTCACATCTGGGGACAATTGGAGCCCGGTTCCAACCCTTCAGTTTTTTGCTTTAAGTAAAGGATCGTCAGACCCCCTATTTTTCTTTACTCTAGCTTTGACTACCTACTATACACACTTTTTACGTACAATAAAAATATATAAAATTCACATGAATTCTACACAATTTTTCTTAGCTCTTATAAGCCTCCCAACATCGTGCATGCTCTAAATCCGTAGGCACGACTTTCTGATACAACCAACGACCGTAGAGACCTAATGTTCCAATCAGTTCTTTTCTTATGGATGGCCTCGCCAACGTTTTCCCTTAGATACGTAATTTCTGATTTCATTGTTCTTTAGAATGTTTTAGATCTGATTCTTATTTGGATTGAAATTTAAGCTGACAACTACCGTACTACCGGTAGTCGCTTTGACACTGCAATGAGACAATCCTGATATCGGTTTCAATTGTTGTCAGACATCGCTGCGAATCTTGTAGGCGGTTTGTTGAAAGCTTGTTGATCTCTTACAAACTTGCTAATCACTTCTAAATTTTAACTAGTCCGATGAATTGTTGGGGGCAAATGCAATTGTGTGGCCAACAGTAGTAGGTCCCACAGAAGAAAAAGGTCTAAATTTAAATATCGCTAGGTCCTGTGTAGTGATGGGGAGTTTCCCCGTCCCGACACTAGACAAGGCCTCGTCATAGGCGAAAACTTTTATGTTTATACTCAGACAGCATTGACGTCGTGAGAAAACGGCTAAGCCCACTAAATACAGATATTGATGTAACTATAACGTCTGAGGCTTATAGTACATTCATCGGATATCAGATGGGTGTAACGAACCAATAAACAAATAAATATACAAAGGATCTTCCCGCGATCGCGACAATTTAACGGCTTGCCAACCACATTATCACGCCACTGTAATCTGACCAATCAAACAACTCCGATCAGCTTCATTCTTCATTAAAATACCTATATCCCCTAAATATTTTATATTTCGACAGAAACGGTTGCTCAATCTCTAACATGACCAAATCGTCGTAGTCACGTGCAGCAGATAATATAATGAGTATTCTTAGCTGGGTTTAGTTCATGGGACAGGTGCGAAGGTGTTATCCGTTTCAAATATCTGAGTACACTGGGGTCAATTGGGGACCAAAAGGTGGTGAAAAAAGACGTAGGCTCATTAGCGTGTACTTTTTTTTTTCGAATTTGGAACGGAAATTGATACGTGGTTATAACAGAATTGTTCTTTGTAAGATGTGTCGCCAATGCTACTTTGCAGCCGGAGCTGGCTGGTCACGTACGATGGTGACAGTCGCGGGCTATGCTAGTGCCGTGTTCGTAGCAAATTGTAATCAGGAAGCAGGGTTCCTTTCATTTTGAGTGTTTTGGTCACAAAGATTGATATAAGCCCTGCAGGCAATGTAGAATTTAATAGCGGGGACCCTTTAATTGCTGTCTTGCCTACGAGCTCAATCCGGATTAATTAAATTAATTAATAATTACTCCTGGACGGACAACAGATTGTTGCTGTTGCGATAATCTAAAAAAATTCAACCTTTAAGTAAATGTTAGTCGATTATTGATGTTGTGATAATCGTCGTTCCTGGACCAGGATTCCAGGTTACTGCCAGTTTGTGGTGAACATGAGTGGAGAATTTCG
This sequence comes from Eumaeus atala, assembly GCA_017140195.1. Classification (NCBI taxonomy): domain Eukaryota; kingdom Metazoa; phylum Arthropoda; class Insecta; order Lepidoptera; family Lycaenidae; genus Eumaeus; species Eumaeus atala. The sequence goes on from JAFELO010000837.1 coordinate 752,460, forward strand.
TGTCAAGGATTACATTAAAAGAAACATACCTCTTTTAATGGCACGCCTAGACGGGAAATTCCAGTCCAAAAGGTAGGACAGATAGTGTGCCACAATGACGTAGCCACGTCTAGTAGTCAGAACACAAGTAGAGAAAGTGAATGAGATTGACACGTCCTCGGGCAGTTGAATTATTCCACGCGCATCCGCAGACCGCAGCCATGGTCTGTCACGCAGCAGGCTCTAGGACCAACTCAAGTTTACGTGAGGATGCAGTTGCAAATAAATCATGCTAAGGATTTAAATTATACCTTATATAGTAACAACATGGAATCCAATTAAAGAACATAAAAAAAATTTAACCGATTTCATCACCGCACTAACCGTTTAAAGTGCGGTGTTTCAAAGACGGTTTAATTTTCCTTAATTACTTTATCATGATAATTATAAACGTTTGCAAGGCTCGACTAGTCGTTAAAAAGTAGGGCTATCATCACTTCCTAGACTCTACCTTGTGTTACGAGTGCGTAGCGCTGTATACAGAATGTTTTGTAAGATACTATATAAAATAACATAGAGTATTACTGAATATGATCACGTACTGGCTCAATTCTGTTACCGAATGTATAAATAGGAGGAGAAAGGAGATGTTATTCATTCGGATTTAATCGAAACAGTTATAAACTACAATCTGGAAATCTGGAATAATATAAATTTTTTCTTAGTCTTTTTTTATGTTAATCTGAAGTATTATAACCAAATTAAGGCAATAATACGAATATTATTGAAACCGGTAGATTAACAACCGGTAATGTTAATAACATAAGTTTGCCAGCTTAAACACAGTGACACAAATTGGCACATTTGCTAATTTTTTGTGTCTTGGTAGTCCCTACATATGTTAATATTAATAATAATTGTTAGTGGAATTATTATAATTCATACGATGGCATACATAAAATGATAATAATTCATACGAGGACTATATTTTTCTTTCATTAGATACGTAAGGGACAAGCCAGCAGTTTTTAAGCCTTGTTTATGATGCAAAAACTCCCGACTACATTGTCCGATGACAGTCCATAGTGAGTTACAGACAGGCGTCAGTGTAGCACAATATAATTATACCTCTCCTTTTGAGTAGAGGGGTAAGATATGTAAGCAGTGTATCACATCCGGTGCTCTTGCATTGTGGTCGACTATGGGCTATGACCACACGTGCTGGCTCTCTTGCATGCTGATGCATGCTAGTGCCACCCAGCCTCGCCGTGCGCTGGTGCATTTTAATCACCATATTAGCATATTATTGGTATTAACATACTCATCATTAACATACTCATCATTATATGTATATAACTCATCGTAATAAAATTAAATTAACTTCATTTTAATTAGTTTAAAATAGATTTGACGGGTAGAACTTTTAATTACTCGCAAAAAATCTATTTTAAACTCAATTTTGAAAAGCTTTCGAAAATACATTTTTCTTCACACTTTTTACTTTAACTTTTTCACTAATTTCATCAATATATACACACACTTACACATACACAAATTTTCTTACCGTTAGTTCCCTAATGGGATAGATAGAAAGAACGGAGCGCCACAGAGGATAGAGAGTTGTGACATGACTCCGTGTCATGTCGTAACCCTTTCATACAGTTGCGAAGACTCTTAACATATAAAATTAAAAAAATACTAGACAAACACACATTCTTGAAGTGAAGGTATAGGAAAACTTTTTTATTGTCTTGGTAATGGTGCTTATTGATGGCAAATAATGTTTCTATCTAAATATCTATGTACCTATCTTTTAGATATGGTTCGGAATTTTATGTATCATAGGTATAAAATGTACCGGTCCGTCAGGTACAGCCAGCAGCAAATCGCTATATAAAACAAGTAATAAGGATTATAAAAATACTTAATTTCATTGATACAATTACACGAGACAATGAAATTGGCCATGTCAAGAGACTCGCATTAAAAACAAACCATTGTTCCAGTCACAATTGTGAAACCGTCCCACTTATCTTTATACTTTTGATGTAAACAAAATCACACAGGTACAGACGGCTGCGAGTAGAAGTGTTACTTTTTTTCACAATAAAAGTAACGTTTTGATGCCTAATGAGTAAAATTCCCGTAAACTTACGGGAATTTTACTCATTACAATGAAACTACTTTTACAGATTTCATCGCGTTTTGTTACTACCCCAACGTTTCGGAAGCTTTAACAGCAGGCTTTTGAGCTGTAAAGCTTCTGCAACGTCGGGCTAGTTCAGATCAAGATACAGGTCGGCATAATGTAACCAAAGGTGTGGAAAAATATCAAAGTAAATGCTCATTTGGCTGCAGGAATTATTGACAACTAGCTGTCCCGACAGGTGTTTACTTTGTTCTGTCATATATTAAATGTGTTGTCATGGTAACGAGTATTGTTAACGAGGCGTAAATTAAAATTTATAACTTTTCTATTCTTGTAAATGTTGAATGTTTTTGTCACATCTTGTGAAATATCAAATATCCGTGCGAAGCCGCGGCGGACTGCTAGTAATAAATAAAAATGAGTAGCCGGAGTGAACCTCTCGTTACACTTCACTCTGATTTCCAAGATGACTGTACTGGGATGAGTGAAAAAGCATTAGGGTCATGTGCAATACCACGCGCCTATTTCCACCACTGTGTATTTTCACGTCGGCGTGCCGTGACACGAACTTTCATTTTATCTTAACATGATCGTATCGAGGAAATCGAGAACAATGAGATTACGCATATTAATAAAACAGTCTGTTGCAATTTCACTTTTTTGCTCACTCGAGTGTTGTGAATGTAACTTTTTCTAACTGAAATGGCTACTGTGGGTATGCATGAAAAGTTTTCTCAGTTGTCTGTGAAGAAACCTTTCATTGTTTCCTGGTAGAAACCTTTCATGGGCCTTGGATCTACTATCTTTTTAACCTCCAGGCTGATGTAATATATTTAATTTAAATGCCGTGACCAATATAAAGACTATAAGGCCAGCTAAGTCGAGGGACGATAAGTGTTGTTTGTAATATGCTACACCTACATAGCAATGCTATATAGCTACATAGTAATGCTACATTGCTACATTGCAATGCATGTGATGCATGCATTGCAATGTAGCAATGCATAGCCGACAGTAAATTCGTCGGAAATCACATCAAACTCTTTAATTACCAGAATAAATTATTATTTTTTAATCTGTGTACAGTAACAACAAATGGCTATATAAATAATTGTTTATTTATTTATTTAGTCACTTAAACATTTATTATTTCGTAATCTATTAAGCCTACATGTAATAAAGCAACAATAATAATTAATTAATCAACGCAGACCCGTATATGTATTACAATGGATTACAAGTTTCATTCGAAATCATTCGAGGTACGAAAACATTGTCTGTCTACAAGGTAAACTGATGCAGATTTGGCATGCAACCTAATCTTTTTTTTATATATATATACTACTATATATATATGTATATATATACACATAGACATCCGCATTATTATCATGCAGATACGTTTTTCCTCTCCTCCAATGGGTCACCGGCTACTCACAAACCGCACGAAATGCAACAGCATAGCTTTCACTTTACGGCGGTGACATGTGCGCCATACGTATCCGGTCGGGCCAGCCCAATTCGGCCGCAATGCAGCATGGCACTACCTCCTGAAATATCATCAAAATAAATCGTGACTTGATTCGGTTATACGGCCGAATGATGATGAGTATTATTTAGACTCCGTCGCCACGTGCCGTAGTCATACACGATGCACAACAGTGTCTTCACACACAAACGCTGTACATGATCTTTTGCAAGATCTTGAGGTATGTGGCTGAATTAGGCCGACAAGACGGTGGAGGTACCTCTTAGTCGTCTTGGAATTTCTTTGAGGAGGTACGGCGTTACATCCATAAGGCGATTTGCGGCAGCCATGTTCTCGGGTTTCGTGCGTTTTATTAGTTTTCGGTAGCCCATACCCTTCCCCAGACAAGGAGAAAATGTTAAGATATAGCGACACGCCACACGTAAACAATTATGAGGATGTTAATCGGCGCCAGCACCAAAAGGCGCCGATCACTCCTTTACCTCATTTTATTATAAAACAAAGTCCCCGGAAGGGGTCTTTCGGCATGTGGGCGATTTACTCAATATCTACTGATACCGATTATCGTGCGGTTTTCACCATTTTATGGGGCCATTCTCGAGGAAATTTTTAGAGGATATTTTGTTAATGTGACTATCCCACGCGCGCTATTTACAGGTGAGGCTAGTATACAATTAAAAAGTATAGTCGTTCATTAACGCTGGCAAAGTTGATAGATACATCCCCGATCGTATCGACCTAATTTACCTGCAACGCAGCAATGGAATTACATCATACTCAGGAAAAAGTAAAATATGCACGCATATTGTACGTTATCCACTAAGGACTAAGAAGAACTTATACTATAAGATGGTCGCTGCCCTTGCTACGCCCTTGAGTAACATGTATCCCATCATGAAGTATATAAATATGCTTAAGAAGAGAAATACATAGACTTACGCGAATACCATTGGCCGAGTTCCACACTAAAACCTTCCATGGGAATCACTGTATCCATGAGTGAAAACCGTCCTGTAAATTTCGAGAATCGATCACATACAGATATAGTACGTTTTAGTTTTACGTATAAGAAGTTATATATATACTGGAGTCAAAGATACAAAGATATTTATTTATATTTACAAATGTGGGAAAGGGAGGGGGGAGTTTGTTTGTTTTAACAGTGGATGTCACTGGTGGTCCAGACTGACGACAATGTTCGACAAACACAGCTACCGAGCAATTGTTCTCCAGACCTATTGATTATTCAGCTTTCTGCTTCAACACATTCTGTTGCACGTCACAACTCATAATCCCTTGTTTCGATTCACCTGAGTAAATAATATTTGTGTTTTGTAAGAATTTTCACGCATTACTCCTAGTTTCATCTTTAAGTTTCCGTAGCCTAATGGCAAAAATAGAATTATATTTATGTCTGTTTATCTATACATACCCGTATGTCCGTTCGTAAGTCATATGAGCGCCATAGATTAAGGTCAAAAATTCAATTCGTGTAAAACATTGATTAAGCTTTTCTTTTCACAGGAGTTAGAACAGGAGAAACATCTTCTACGACGACGCCTGGACACAACGCAAGGAGAATATGAAGCCAGACTCCTGGAGCTACAGAATGACATCAAGGAACTGACCACGAAGATCGGCTCCAGAGATACCTCCGTTAAGCAGGTAATAACTTGCCTATTTATTATTAGCATGGTGTGTTCTACTGCTGGGCAAAGGCCTCCCTAATCTTTGAACACCTTTTTAGAGCTTGAAAGGGCCAATCCGTCCCCAAAGGTTCATCACACCCTTGGGCAATGCGAAAAAGCATGTCCTCCTCCTAATTCGCACAAAACGTCTGGATTCACATTGGAATAGTGAGCCCCACAGCCACAACAAGGCTTGAACAATTAATGGGGTTTGGCCCTAAGTTGCTGCTAAGTTTTTGTTTTTGAGAGAAAATATTGCAGCGCACACTTTAGGAACTCCTGCCTACATCAAGATGAGAGATACTATACGTCAAGATGTATGATGATGACAGATGATGACGCATTTGGTCATGATCGAATTCGTGTGTTCGGTGTTGTCTATAGTTCCTACATTTATTTGCAATAACATAATTATATAAAAAATTACGTAAAATTCCACAAAAAATACATTTAACATATCTTATGGATAGCCCATCTTAAATTGCGACTTTACCTTAGCTACTTTGGTGTCACGATATCCAATTATATCTTTTATCTGTTGCGAAACCGTCCCTTAACTAAGTCACGTGTGCCAGCTAATCGAGCCCGCTCTGTCACGTTCGGAAACCTTACGAAATAGAACATGATACTCTTTTAATCGTATTTGAATTAAAATGGATTGCTTCACTAAAAGTTCACATGTACGTTCTAATCGTCACTGAAACCCAAAAAGTGATTAACCTTTACATGTTTACGTGTGATGTCGTTGACTATAGGCCTAGAATTAATTTATAACACATAAGGTCGACATTTTACGACGATACGTAGGATATATGTAGATATTTGTTCCATGTATTATCATCCTATGTTGTGTAGATAAAATACTATCTGACATATCGGATCCAAACAAAATCCACTTCAGAATGAGATAATTACTAACGCGAAATATATTCCACTACTTTTTACACGTTTTTCTTTTTAATTTTTACCTATTATTCCTGTCTTATGAACATTTTAACGAACTAGGTACGTCCAAGGACGTTGTGTGTGTTGTATTTTAGTCACTAAAAATTTTACGTAACTTAGATTTATTTGTATTTAAGAATCTAGGCTCTTTCTCTAGACCACACGCCTGCCATTTGCCGTCTAGGGAGAAGACGAGTCCAGATATGTTATAAAAGCAGTTAAGTATACTATAAAAGCAATTAAGCTACGAATTACTTAGTAGAAGAAATAATGGATCTAAATAAAATGTAAAATCGAAAGAAAGAAATTTCTGAGCAACTACGTATTCCCAAACCGAATGGCGTGTGGCATGATAAGCACATATATAGGCTCCATTTAATCTCTTCCTTTGAAACATGAAACATCCGTGACTTTATTCGAACCAAAAAGGAAGTAGAAGAAAGTGGGCTGACAAAAAATTTTATTCTCCGGTTATCGCTTTAACAGTTAGTGACTCTTAGGGGCGAGGCGGCGGCCCCTCAAGGCCCGCAAACACTTTGATCCCCTGAGTGTGCCCACAGCAGCTTCGATTTGAGGCAACCGTTCTGGCATAACAAAGTACCTCACACCGAAAGAAATTGCGTGTGAATGCTTTATAGTTCATAAAGATATTATATGTGCTACTTGCGAGAAAGCTGGTCAATATTTCACTCCAATATTGATCGACGTTGTAGGTCGTAGGTGTTTCCATGAATTTTGTATCAAACTAAGTGCTTCCAACTACGAACATTCAAGGACGTAAATGATGACACCACGCCCCCAATCCGATCCATAAATCACCTACTTCATGACTGGACAATTCGGTCGATATTATACGCGATATATTTAGCTTAGTATACTCTTATCATTCTTTTTCAAGTCCATGATATATTTTATCATCTCGTAATAAACGCTGTTATGACTGCTTAACGCCGTGTATGAAGTAGGTAATTGTCACACCGATGCATGGGTTTATAAATATTAATGTTTATAGGTAATGACGTATGTTTGTTATTCTTTCACGTAATATTTATTCATCAGATCTGGATAACACTTGCACCGTAAAGTATATATATCTATATATTATAATCTTACATTCTAAAATAATATACAGGCTACCTTTTTTCCTTGGAAATTTGAATTCCCTTGGAATAGAACTTACGCGGGCGAACATGCGGGCAAAATCTAGTATTACTTTTGTTAAAGAAATCTGTTTTAAATTTTTTACCAATATTTGCGGTGAGTCATCAGAATGTGCGTTTAGAAATGTCAGAACTGGCCTACTGTTTATTGGCTCGTAGATATAACAATGGTACCCTCTTTTATCTAACTTGATATTTCAGTCTACGATGACTTTTTTGTCATTTTATACATTAAGGTTTGTCCTCGAGCTTTTCCTGTCAAACTTCCTAAATTTCACACACGTTGTTAGTGACTTCCCTAATACACTGTCATTGCTAACCACCTTGAGCCGGCGATCCGGCCGGATCTTTGTCAATTACCTTTGTAGATAATGATGAATGATAGATAAATATAAAATATTATAATATTACAGATATCCCATAGAAAAACAAATTCGCCTAACAGGCATAAGAACTTCCAACTAATAATAATAGAAATACTGTAAAAGAATTTTTTTTTTCGTAGTTTTAAGCTCGTTGAAAAAAAAGCTTTAATGTAATTTCTTTTTTGACATTAACCTCTTGAATGTAAACTTGCAATGGGATTGTTATTTGCACTTTAGTACTCAGGTATTAAAGAGGAATTCAATATTAAAAAGTAGATTGTTATGCGTAAATGCATTTCTCTGCGAAAATCTGTTGTCAATTCTAACATGTTAACTTTTTACTGTCAAGCCATTCTACTTATTTTCGAAAACAGAAAATTGTGACTCCAGATCTCTTAAAAATTAACAATAGTGTGGATTTCGTAATAGTACTGTCACGCCGCAGTGGCGGCTGAGCGCTAACGTCCTTCCTAAACTTATAGAAGGCTATTTCTCAAACTGCATAAGTGTAGTCCAATTTCAACTTTAGGGTATCATCCTTAGGTTCTAAAATGTTTTAATCATTACGATTTCACCCATTAATATGATTAACCACGCCTCGAACACGAATCACGAATTCACAAGTCGAGCACAAAAATATAATTGTTTTATATTTGACGACGTAGATAAGCCACAGGCAATATAATATTACAAGATGTAGGTGTGTTGTTTATAATATATTCGGTTATAATGATCATTATTAGGACTAAAAACACCTAGAAGAAATTATATCCCTTGGTAGACTGCCTGTCTGTAGACTAACGTACGGCAGATTGTAAATGTAATCTGGGCAACTGCTAAGAAATTAATTTTGAATAATTCCTGCCTAAAGGAGTGAAACTGGCGGGGAAAATTTGTATTTATTACGCAATACATGTTGGACATGTACATAGTTCCGTAGATTAGCGCGTTCAAAGAAACAAAAAAATCTCTTCAGCTTTATAACATTAGTATAGGCGATATTTTTGTGATCTGTCGAGGTACCAAGAAGAACTGCTAAATTCAGTGCCATGGTCGCCACTAAAATAGTTTTTAACTACACTGTCAATTTAAAGACACTGTCACTTTCTACGGTCAATGATTCCATTATTCCATGACCACAGCAGACTGACCACAACAGTTAGAAGAGGATACGTCTTTAGCAGACATTTCACCGGATACTTTTGATAAGTCTATAAAAAATCTTTGTGTGTTCATTGTGAGGTGTTTATCGGATTGCAAGCGAACAGTGACGATAGTAATATGAAACTTATAACATCGTAAACGTGCAATCGGAGCCATTTGGTGACTACTGACTACTAACATCCGCACGAATGACAGTTATGTGGGTGCCCTCTTTCCAACCCCAATGGACAACCGGCTTACAGATCCCATGATACACGTATTCAGCAAGAAGTAGTTCCGTTGTACTACTTCGTTCTGTTGAACATGAGTGCAGAATACATTCATAATGAATACGTTTTTTTTAAGCGTGATGAAGAAAAAGCGAATTTGATAGCGGAACTCACAGCTCAGAATTCGCGTCTCACCAACCAGCTGAAAGAGTCCTCGGCCACTGAGACGCAGCTGTTGGAACAGCTCGACGCGCTCAAAGATCAATGCACCATTAGGAAGACTAGTTTACAGGTAAGAAATAACTTTTAAACTATCTTATTAAGTCTGCAACTTTAATAGCAAAAGTACATCCTTCTTTATGAATAAATAGTAAATTTATTTATGATAAACGCTACAGTTTAAATGGATTTTAACGTTGGCATAATATTAATATAGACTGTGGAAACAAAATATAACATTATTTTATTGCAACTAGGACTAGGATTTAGCAACAATAAGTTTCATGAAATAATGTGATCCCCAGCTACATCCAGCGCCACTGAATCCAAGTTCTGGTTTTCAGGTCCACCATTTTTTTCTCCCTTCTATAACTTACAGCCTTGAGTTACATGAACGGTGATTCATAAATACACCTTTAGGCATTCGTTGTCTGTGCTCTTATGATCATTCTGAGACTAGAAACATTGCCTCATAAACACAAGGAATTTGTATATAAGATATGCTTCACCATGAATGTAGTATATTCATCGTACGTTTATGCGGAAACTTGTATTATGAAACGAAATATCTCGTGTAACCTTATTATTTAAAATGGCGTTCTTCTGTGTGTTACACAGGAAATGTTCCCTTGGTCTTCCCTTACTCTCTACATAGGAAATTTATGGACGTTAATTAAGATCGATAACAAATGTTTACGACGACCGATTGGCTCAGTTGGTAACATGGCGGGTATGTACGCGTGTTTCGCCAACAGATGTGGGTTCGAATCAACCAAAGTCATGTATGTTTACATGTGTACTGTATAATATGTATCTGTATAGTAAAAATCTTAGGTCCATAACATATCTTAAATAAATAAAGAATGTTAAACATATTCCCCTTGTCTAGTTCATGTAACACGAGTCCTTATGATAGTTCTGTATTATAGTATAGGAGGGCAAACAAGCAATCGGAGCCTTATGACGACTACCGACGCCCAGGTCCATTCGCATAATTACTATACCAATACATTACCTCCCCCCCTTTCCTTTTTCCCCTAATGGGCTTCAGTATGGGGCTAGCATAGCGAGGAGTCCGTTTCTACACCAGCGTCCACGGGGCGCTCGTCTAATCCCCCTACCTAAGTCCAGGCAGAGGTTTTTGGGGAGGAGCCAGCCGCGGCGAGTTGGATACCCTTTTTTTTTTGTTGACGCGGGGAAACGCAGATGGGGTTGTCCGCACCACAGGACAAACCCCACCAAAACTTTGGGACAGTGCAATGGGGCGAGGTTCCCATCCTGGCCTCATCTCATTGTTTTTTGCTCTTTTGTCTCCTCTTCTTATAAGTAGGGGTACAAAGAGCATACACCTCCTCGGTTCAATTGGCTTCGCCCAAGGTGTCTCGGATCACCCCAGGCTACTGAGCCCCACCGCCACGACAAGGTTTGAACCATGGTGGGAGGCAAGTTGGATACCCTGGTTAATCCAGTGGAACTTGAACGGGCGGAGACTTAACTGTCTCAGCTTCTTCATGATCACCCCTCCTAGTGAGGCTCAGTGCCTAGACTAGCGTGGTGTGATTAGTCCACAAATATTTTTTAAAAGACCTTGGAAAAAATATTACTGTACCACAACCGGAGCCAAGAAACTCACAGAAGATGATGACTTTCATAGAAACATTTCTTGGCTATTACAATAAAACTACTTTTATGGATTTAATCGCGGTTTATTTAATTATTTATCTAGCCCGACGTGTCAGAAGCTTTACAGCAACCATGGTCACGGGTGGACTGAGATGACAAATGACCTGACGTACCAAGTTTTTAAAAGTTATTTATTAACACAAACAGTGCTTATTATATCTTGCTGTCTTGAGGTGTTATGTTTACTTTTTGATTTGATTATGTTCACCACTGGGTCCCAAGCTGAGGGAAGAATCCAGCCATCTTCTCTATTGAAATTTGGATGTTTTTTAGTTTCAGTAGCCTCTCGGATCATCCTTGGAAGGAATCGGTGTTCCCTAGTGAGGATTTGCGCTTTATCAAATCCAATGTAATGGCAGGGGCCAACTTCAGCATGCTCACAGACCGCAGATTTTGTAACACGTCGGTGTTACATATCCGCTTATTGACATACGCAGTCTGAGCCTTTTATAACTACTACCGACGCACATAGACATTCGCATAATTGTTATGCAGTAGTGTAGCCCGCCTTCCGTCCTTTTACTTCAACAGCTGCACAGTTTATGGCGGTATCATGTGAGCGAGATACCTCTCTGGCATGCTTGCACAATTCGGCAGCAAAACATCATTTCACTACCTCGTACCGCTAAACGTACTCCTTGTGTGTGTTCAATGGAAGCGAGTCGAAAATATCACATTTATATTTGCATGGAAATTATAATTATTATAGAATTATTAATATTGTAATTGCAGGATCATGTCCAAAGTTTAGAGTCCCTGAAGGCGGAGTTGGCAATGGTCAGTGACAAAAAGTCTGATCTCGAGAGAAGGCTCACCGGGTCCCTCCGAGACAAGGATGGGTTGCTCCAACAACTGGACGAGGCCAATGACAGAATTTCTGCGCTCGAAAGACAACTCAAGGAACAGGTACTATTTAAAGGGCAGAAGAGCAAACGAAGTCTTTTGTCGACTATCGACTCACATAAACATCCGCATTATTGTTGTGAGATACGTTGCCTTGATTTCGTCCTCCGCTCCAAGGGGCACCGGCCACTCACAAACCGCACGAAACGTGATAACATAGGTGTCCCTTTACGGCGGCGTCATGTAAGTAAGAGGTACCTCTCCGGTTGTGCCGGCCCCATTCGGCTGCAATAATATCTCATGCCAAATGACTAATCTAGAGCTTAATTGTTGCGATTTAGTGATAATTTAATTTAGGAACATAATTAAATTTACCTAAACATCCGTTCTGAAAACCGCATGTAATGAACATAACAACTGACATGATATTAATATCGCACGTAACAGTCGCATTAAGAAACTCACCTCGTATCTTAAGCAGGTAAACTGGGTAAAACACCAGTTAAATAAAATTTAGACTTGGCGAGTACATTTCCTTACAACTTCCTGATCTAGAAAAATGTTACCACTAATCGCTGATTATTATTTAATTATAAAATTATTTTTACATTTTTTTTTCCTTAACAATTTTATCTATATAAATATTGGAAAAAATGTCTGGATTTTTGTTATCCAATCAGGAGCCAATGTAATGAACGGATTTTGATGAAACTTGGCAATGTTCTAACATACGTTCCAAAATAACACATACGCTATAGTAATACTAACTTTCACCCGTGGTTTTATCTGTGGCGTGTAATAAAGGAGGACTTGGCTTGTGTATCACAATTTTCAGCTGTGCTAATTAAATTTAGGCATGTTAATTTATTTTTATATTTAAAGTACTTTAACACGCGGCAGTCAAAAAGAATATGCCGAGAGCATACTGCCAGATTGGCGTCAAGAACCTGGAAAAGTGGAAAAAATGCAGGGAGACCTTTACCCATCAATGGGTATGATACTGATAAAATATTTTATGGCGGTTTATTTAAATATGTCACGAGTACAATCCCTACGTGTCAGTAGCTTTACAGGCTGCACATGGACTGCGTCCATGTGCAAGTCTCGGCATCATTATGTACCAACGAACCGTGTCTTTTTCAAGTAATTATCTATTTCTTCCGCTAGGAACACTTGTATCAAAACACGCTCAAAGAATTGGAGCGTCTCCAGAGGTCTCACGACACATTGGCCGAGAGAGTCGGAGCTCCGGAGGCCGGAGAGCACAACGACACCACGAGGAGCTTGCACGCCGAGATGGAGACGGAGCCGGAGGATGAGGATGATGGCTGGCTACGAAGCGAGGCTGTCCAGGTGTTCAAGCAGTTGCGCGCGCTCTCGTTACAACTGAACACGGGCCATGACGATGATTCTGGTAAGGGTTGCATCATTTCTTAGTATTAATAAGTAATTATTGCGTCATTTTAATTTTTTTTTTGTTTCTTGGGGAAATGTGTTTATGCACTACCACCGCACATGGCTGGTCCAGTGTGTGTGTGGGGCTCGCGGCTGAACTGAACACTAAAACCCCGCGCTCGCCCGGGCTCTGTCACAAGTATTGTGTAATTAATTTAGATTATTACAAATTAAGAAGTTGATTTTATTTGCTGTTAAAATACATTTCTTTTATCTTCTCTAGTATTATTAGGCCACTCAACAATTCGTTTATCAATGACATGGGCACAAATGATACCCACAGCTCCTATTACTTTCGCACGTACACCAAATTTTTAGTTTGTTTTTTTTTTAAGTATAGGGGGCAAACGAATAACCGACTGCTCGTGCCTTGCCTTTTTACGAGTACCGACGCCCATGAACATTCACTTAACCGTACCGGCTACTCACAAACCGCACGAAACGCGATACTGAGGATATCACTTTACGGCGATATCACGTGAGCGAGAGGTACCTCCCCGGTCGTGCTTGCCCAATTCCGTTACATAGGAGTATGTAGTGTCATGCACTATGCATGACACCACATACTCCTATGCAGCATGGCATTACCTCTTCCTGAAAAAATAAAATTTAAACGGCATGTTGACATATTATTGTTTTTTTTATCACATATATTACGGACAAACGAGCAGTCGTTGCCCTTTCTATACATAATTGGCCGCTCCTTCTCTCCCCGTCTTTTGGGCTACCGGAGACTAACAAATCGAATGAAACGCAACTACAGCGAGATATGCGAGCGAGAAGTACCTCTCCGGTTGTACTGGCTCAATTCGACATGGCAGCATGACGCTACCTCTTGTAAAATATTCGTAGAGATACTACGAATATTTTATAGCTGAGGCTTAAGCCACGATAGAACCACGCTCCGGCTAAAAGGCCTACGAATTTCGGTCGATATCGGAAGGTTTACAGCTAAGTACCAAGACTTTTATATAAACATGTTACAAACACGAAAATATAGGAGAATCGAAAGCCACTTCCGACCGCGTTATAGTAGCTATGCAATATAAATTCTAACACTATTGTAACAATGACGAAGTTAAGTTGTAGTTATTGATTGATCTGACACGCGAACTGGACTAGATACTAGTTTCTTTGTATATTGACTACAAGGACCAATGGTTTAATCATGACACTTTAAAATTACCATATTATTATTTTATTCCTTTGTTATTATTTTCCCTCAGTACTAGAATGTGTAACAATCGTAAGTATCTAGCTCTAAACAGAGAGGCGTGGAAAGAGATTAGTGAGGGCCTTTCCCAGCAGTGGTATACACCAGGCTAAAATAAATAAACGAGCATCAGTCATAATGCCAAAACGGACAAACACCTGACTATGTTCACCAGTGGGTAATGTTACAATCAAAAATATTTCGTGTTGTAACTCCTCCAAGAAATACAAGTGTTTTCATTGCGGTGATCACATGATAAGAACTTATTATCTACTCATTCTTCAATTCTTCGTTACCAAAATGAATTGTGGCGTATAGACGCGTGTAACATCACTATATGTTTAAATCGATAGAATAGATATGAAACGCGGCTTAATTTCGTGTTTCATGTAACCAGGAAATGAAGAACATTGTTTACCGTGGTAGCCTGGTCGCCACGCTCGCGTGATACTTTTGTAGGACATCGCATTCGACCTAGATTCGTACTTTAGCTTTACATAGCGATACTCGTGCTAAACCAACGGATTATTATTGATCTACATTGTCATTATTTCGTTAGCTGGCGCTTAATGTGTTTCACTAGTACTACCCGGCGGCTTCCCCCGCGTAACTCCGGCACTAGCACTAGTAGCGTCATGGTATATAGCTCCAAAGCCTTCCTCGATAAATGGACTATTCAACACAAAAATATTTTTCTCAATTCGAGCCTGTAGTTCCTGAGCTTAGCGCATTCAAAGAAACAAAAAAAAATCCAAAATATTTATTAATTCTAATATTATCAGTATAGATTTCTTTATTTATTTTCTCATCTTTATCATTCTCAGCTATGCCTCCAAATGCGTTGGATCTGTCTTGTATTTCATCCAGAATTACGGACATATTCGAAAATTACGCTAACACTAACACTGTGCCATCTGGTGTCACGGATAGACACACAGAACGCCATCGGCCAAGCCACGAACTTGCACTACGGCGTAGAGCTAAGGAAGTTAAGTTTAGAATTACAAGCTTGGCTTTAATTGAGGTCTGATAAAATATTAGGCTGTGCGATCCTGCACTTGGGAATTTTACATGCAAATGTTTCTGTGGGATACTTTTTTCTGAGCCAATTTATGATCATGGTATTCTACACGAGTAATTGTAAACATCGAGATCAATGTGTGAGTGAGAAAAACCTAATAATGTAATGTCGTCCTGTAGTCGTTTCGTGTAGTTCAAATATTCAAGTGCACAAGTGTGCGCGCAGGCACAAGTGCACTCGCTGTTCCCTCATTCTCCTATCAAGATCGGACATGAATCCAAGACCATCGGAGAGAAATTAGGCACAGGACCAGGGGCTTAACGGGCTCTCAGCGGCACGTGTCTCTATGTAATGTGGCTATATTCCCGACTACAGAGTGTTATAAGATATTGTAAAGTCCCAATAACGCGACTGTGGTTGAACAAGCTTGCTACTAGATCACGGGGCAGTCACCTAACATAATGCTTAATCCTTGCACATGATGCCTGTATTTTAAGGTTTGCACTCCGACCTGTCCCTCTCGTCGTTGGACGGTGAAGAGGGTGAGACCCTGAGGAGAGGAGCTCTGGCCGCCGCGTGTGCTGATGCTGTGGCTGCCTACGCGACACTAGAAGGTTCTCGAGTGAGAGATTCCATCGCCGCACACGCTCGCCGGGCCATGGAGAGGGAGAGGCAGATCGATGAGAAAAATGAAACTATTGCAGAGTTATCTACTAAGGTAAGACAAATGTTAACGTTAACTTAACTATAAAGAACTTTGAAACTTAAGATGTTTAGGATGTTGCCAAATTTACAGGGCAACTCTTAGCACTCCGCAGTCAATACATCTAGCTTTAAAATCACATGTCAAATATGAGCACGAATACTGCAATATACTATTAAAATAATGTTGGTAATGTGGAACAGTACGAATACGTTTGTTAAAAAACGATTTTGAAAGTAAAACTCTGCATGTAGCTAGATGGTTTGGAAATAAAATGACGCAGCATCTCCGTGCAATAAGTTTTTATCACCTACTAGAGCATCACAGTCAATTGGATTTTTATAGGTTAGCCTCAGCTTATCTACAGATCTAACTGTACTTACTAGCGTTATTGATGGCCGTCAGTTTTTTTCTGAATAACTAAGCCACATTATAATACGCTAAAGAATCATATTTGCGCTCAAAATAACATCGACTAATAGAAAAGTATTTTCCGTATCGAACACTTAAATGGATGTTGAATCATTGTATACACTTATAATTTCAAAAATGCATGTTTTATTGTAAAAAAAAAGAATGTACGCCTTGTAGACCATGCATGCTTACTACAAATATTGCATGAATCTATATATATAAAACTCTTCCGTTACTGACTGACAGACAAGGCATAACCGAAACAACTGTACCTAAGAACTTTAAATGTCCTACAGAAGTTGCTTTCATGACCAAAGTGAGCACTTAAAAATGTTTTTTTTTTTAATTCAACCCCTAAGGGGTGAAAGTTAAAAAAGAAAAAGCGGGTGAAGTTTATAACATGGAGAGTTATTTATCATGTTACGCGGGTTAAACAGAGGGGCGCGGCTAGTACACATTAAAGTACGAAAATTCATAATTACATTTTAAAGCTTTAAAAACTAAAATGCGGAAATTCTTAGACATAGGGTACACGTATAATTTTTATTTTTACGGTACGGTGTTACATATCTAAGAATCAAATATTCCGATTATGTAGGAAATATAAAACGCACTCGCGAGCACACGAGCGGTGTAATGGTCTAACAATAAGGCTTTGGTCGTGACGCGAGGTCAGTGCTACTGCGCGGCTATCGACCAAGGGCAATGACCAAAGGCTCATTCATTCAATGCCGGATACAGCAAATAGGATCACACAGGACATACAGTTTTTACTTGTATGTCACTTTCTATGCAATTACTGTGCTGACCCACTCTTACTGAGTGTTATCTACCTCGCGGTCGAGTGTCAGCCGTCACAGATGGCGAGGTCTTGGTTACGAGTCCCAGAAAACAAAAGTGTGATTGGGATATTTCTATTTCTAATAACAGTCCGAAGTCGGAAAGTTGTTACTCAGGTTCTAGGCCTACGATGAGCACGCGGAGCCGTCATACGCTTTCGAACTGCCGTCTCGTTGGAGTAGGGGGTTGAAGGAACAGAGCACTTGTGTCTGCGCATACACTTGTGCACGTTTCTATTTCGGCTAGGGGAACGTCATTAGTAATTGCCATTTCTCATACTGATCTACTAATAAAAACACTTGACACTTGTGTGACCAACGGCCGATGTTATATCTATCGATGGATTTGGCTCCTGGACCTCCAGGAGCAAAATCAATATTTACATAAGTTCCATAGAAGATTTGTTAAAACTCTATTTACAGTAGCCAATGTTACAGTATGTTATATTGATAACGGCCGCGAAACTTTAAAAAAAAACATAAAAACAAAATTCAAAAGTATGTTGTTTAATTTTTAGTTAGAATACCAAAGAGTATATTGGGAGAAGGAGAGCAACAACGATGCGATGCGTTGCGTAGTAATTATAATTTTGTTCATGGGCATTTTTAGTCGAGAAAAGTCTCCGATTTCTCGTCTTTTCTAAGCGTATTATTGTAAATTACAGTTATCTGTGGCCGAGGTAGAACTGCGGGCAGCGGCCGAGGAGCGTGATCGGCTGCTCAACGACGCCAACTACTCCAGCCTGCAGAACGACGAAGCGGTCACCCGCGCTCGTCTGGAGAGGGATGAAGCTATGGAGAGGAAGAAGGCAGCTGAGGTAATTGTACTTAGGATATTTGTAGGAAAAATGGCGCGTCCAACGTCCTGGGTTGGGATCTAGTGAATACCCACTAAACGGACTGATTGATTGACTGATGATTTGTCAACGCTGAGCGGAAACTACTGGACCAATCAATGCTGTAGAAACTATTGGACCAATCAATGCTGTAGAAACTACTGGACCAGTCAATGCTGTAGAAACTACTGGACCAATCAATGCTGTAGAAACTACTGGACCAATCAATGCTGTAGAAACTACTGGACCAATCAATGCTGTAGAAACTACTGGACTAATCAATGCTGTAGAAACTATTGGACCAATCAATGCTGTAGAAACTACTGGACCAATCAATGCTGTAGAAATTTGGTACACACAGCTGTCATGATCCTCTCCATGAGTCGAACGTTCACGTCTGAAGCTGAGGCCATCTGAGCTACCGGGCGCGAGCTACCCCAGGCGTTAGATTCGGGAGAGGAGGGACCTCGCGGTTCCTCTGGCCTTGGTAATAATAGTAAGACTAGCTGTTACGACCTACTACATGATAGAAAATATAAACGCGGGTGAAATCGCGGGGAGAAATATTGTTTCTTTGCCTAGAAACATATTTCTATATACCTACCAAGATCGTCTAAATGAATTGCTTGAATTTGAGTGAAATTGAATTGCAGCTGTAATTTAATAAACGCTGGCCCATTGGAAGAGAGGGGGCGATGTTCATGAGCGTCGGTAGTTGTAAAAATGCTCCGATTTCTCGTTTCCACGCCTATTCTATAATAAAAAAATTCTCTCATGTGGTCTTAATTCATTAAAACTTCATAATAACAAGGAAATGGGATAAATTAACAAGGAAATGGGAAAATATAAATTATACCAGATCGTTGTTTGTTAAATAAAGGCAGCGTTTTTAGGGTTCTGTATCTCGTAACATTACTTACCCCCAATTTCTCTGGGAGTTAACTTAGTGATAATAGGACTCAGAACAGCAAAATAATAAAAATAGTTCATAAATGAGATTTTATATCAGTCTATCATAACTTGAATTGGATTAATGTGCAAGTTTGTAAGTGTAGCAACATAGCATTTCATAGCATTTTTGTTCTGTATTTTTCGCGTAAACTCACATCAATATACTGTTATTGTTGTACATTACTTGAGAAAGGATATTTTAATAGCTTTGTACTTTTAGGTTGCCTTAGCTAAGACCCGCGTGGAGCTGATGCAAGCCAACAGCCAGTTGTATGAAGCAGTACGACAGAAGATTGATCTCGGACAACAGTTGGAACAGTGGCAGGTACGTAATCAATTCACTCAATACGATTCATATTGCTTACAATACCTACGAAATAATAAGCCTCGAAATTAAACTTTTTAGACAAAACGATTGATCAAGGTCTCGCAAATAAGTAAAATAACAGTCTATTAGGATGACCCAGGTTAGCTTTACGTTAAAACTATTAAAAAAATACCAAGTGGAACGTTATTCTATTGAACTGTCTGTTGATATATTCCATGAAATCTCACTGAAAAATCTTCCGGTTTTGACATGTTGTGTCAATCTTCAACAGTGGATCCAACTTTATGCATTTTTATTTTATTTTCGATTTTATTGACCAATTATCCCCGTACTAGGCGACTAAAGGTGTGCAAAGGAAACGATTTTTTTTAAAATTTCTTTTTCTTTATTTTTGTTTAGATGGATATGCAAGAGCTGATCGATGAGCAAATGAAACACAAGCTGACGACGCAAGAGAAGAGAAGGAAGATACCCGCACCAGTAGCTCCAACTCGAACTTCAAGGATATTAGGATTTTTTCAGCGGTGATCTGCTCGGCAGGACACGGTGTGGAAACTCTTAGCGAAGCCATAAACTACAACACCACCTTAATTTTATACCTTACTATAATAAAACACTACGATCCGGGTACGTTTCCCGCCGCCTTAAGCGTCTCTACAATTTTGTACAAACATAATTCGTTATCTGTATCATTTGTGGCCGCCATCTTGTATCTCTCTGATGCAGTCATGATCGCCACCTTTCTATTTTATATCATCATTTTATGTATTAAACGATGTGACATTTACACATTCACAGTGATTTTTAGCATTGTACTTAGATTATTTATAGCTGGTTCTCGTATTTTAAATATAGTTTAAATAGAATTAATAAGTGAGTTTCGTAGTTTGCACTTTGTCTGACGCACTTTAGAAACTAAGGCTTCCACATGATTAATATCTAGAGTTGAACACCTACAATAATTTAAAACCAACACCACCTACAAGGGAACTTTGATAAAACACGTAAATGCTGTACAAAATTTTATAATTTTATATCTAAAACTTGGCATCTAAATGCTTTAAACTAACGAGCGACCAATCAGTTAAGCAAAAGTTTTTGACACTGATGTGCGACTATTACATGCACTCTTCTAAAATTAAACCCTAAATAAAATAAAAGTTAATATTTATATCATAACGATACGAAGTAATTGGTTACCAAAACTATATTAATACAATAATTATGAATATCTGAAATGTATTATGATTTTTAACTAACTCAACTATATTATTTTTATATCAATAAATATTTTGAAATATGTGGACATAGAATTAATAATTTAATCAGCTCTAAGAAATTATTATTACATTCCTTTACAGAGTTAGTCTAATTATGTAATTAGCTTTAGTAACACGGCGAGAACGCAATCAAAGTCTTTCCATCGTAGGTGTCAACGACAGAACACATTACGGGCGTATCTCCATTAAAATCAAGTTTCATTATGTCGCATGTACAAATTTGCATACCTCAAATACAAATCACCAACCTTTAATAAATTGTTTAAAAATGAATGGGGAATCTTTACTCGTTTCTGACAATGAATAATAAAAATATTCATGACCGCACGTGCCTTAAATAAATATTTACGCTTATTTAATTTAATAATATAAATTTGTCATAATGTGAAGGTGATAATCCGAAATATATTAAAAAATAACTTATAATATAATGTATATTATACTGAATTAGCAAGTTTATAGGTATATGTGAAAAATCGAAAAATTCAGTAATAATTTGTATCAAAATTGAAAAACTTTGCTTAAATTGCGAAGGAAAAAATGAAAGGTTTTAAATTTGCTATAAATTCATGAATATCAGTACAACAGCCTCAAGGAAATTCAACAGTTGTCCACAATATTCATTTAATGAAATATAAAATGGCCTCATTAGCTATAGATGGAAGATTATCGTGTAATAAATATTTTTAAGGTTTTTATTCATTGCGACGATTTTTGTAATTAAAATTAATAATATCACTTAGGAACCAAAAATCGTTGTTGCAAATTTAAAATCCCCTTACATTTTGGGTCAAAATCGATTTGAATATGAATAGAATTGTCAGTCGTTTAAAAAAACTCCATAATACGTCAAAATGTACATTAAAATCACCAATAATGGAACATCGCATAGGGTCGTTTAAATTTACAACTACGAAATATTTTATATGATGTATCCACTTAACATTTACCTAAAATAAATTTACAATATTATTTGTCTGATACTGGCCACTATACGTTTTAATGATTCATGAATAACAATAAAAGAACACTAGTAGGTTACGGTACATAGTTGTTTAACAGAAATTCTTTTGTTTGAGATTCACAGTTTGAAATTGTATACTATGATTAATTTTATTATTTAAGACTGAATTTCGAATTTAATAGCAAATTTTAATTAAAAGGAGCTAATTTCAATGTTATCTTGCATGTCGAATAATTTTATATACTTTAAAGCACAAAAGTTTTTTAACAACATAGTTTCCCTTTCTTACCTATAGTCCGTTTATTGATATAATTAAATTAATGAAGACATTGTTATTTAATACTGTTCAATAAAATTGTACATGTCAAGAGTTTTTAATATCTATTTAATATTGAAGTTATATTCGTAATTATTATTTTAACGATAATTAAACCTTGCAATGTATAATTACTTACTATAACTTAATTTTATTTTTAAACGATGCAATGAATAGTTTGTAACACTACGTACTTATAAATAAAATTAATAAAGCAAAGGACAGATCTTGTATGATTTTATCACTAAAAATTATAGCCTAATTCATTTGTAACATCTTTTAAAATTAGGTAAAAATTATCCTTGTATTCAGATACTGTCATTGGTACATTGCAGCTGAATCGAGCAGGCATGAGCCGAAGGGGGTGGAACTTTTCAATAGCACAATATCTTCATAGAGAAACGAGATGAGTACCATCTATGTCCTCGTGTCCAACAAATGCTCTTTTTGCCTAAAGTGTAAAAAATATGAAGAAGATCGTCATGTTCTTTGCCCTCTTTTATAGAGATAAAATAATGTTAAGGAACGACAATGAGGAAAGAATGAAAGGTTTTTATTAATCATAATGATATGGGCTAGTAAAAAATAAATGCAGGGTCGACTCTCTCGTAAGAAGACGCTCGTTAAAAGCTACCCTATTCCAGTTTCCTCTCGACATGAAAAAATAAAAATTACGCACTCCAAAAAACGTACGCCAAATTTATCAAAATTTGATCGAAGTTATTCTTTATACAGAAAAAGTTAAGAACAAAAAATATTCTTTGATGTCAAATTGACATTAAGAAGTGATTCTACAATAGTTTGATTTTATAACTTCTATT
Source organism: Eumaeus atala (assembly GCA_017140195.1). Lineage (NCBI taxonomy): Eukaryota > Metazoa > Arthropoda > Insecta > Lepidoptera > Lycaenidae > Eumaeus > Eumaeus atala. The sequence continues at coordinate 775,494 of JAFELO010000837.1, forward strand.
TGTTTGATTATTTAAAATAATATTTGTTACGATGCCGACGGCTGTAGAGCAGAAGACAGTGGACCCTGAAGCGGAATTGAGTAACGTGCAAAGAACTGTAAGTTTTACACTACAATACATAGTAGGAATATAAATTATTGGAGATTTACTCTTAGCCAGGAAAGGCCTTCGTGTTACAAGACGCTAGGAGTGAGACGTGGGCTTAGGTACTGTAGGAGTAAAAGGTCATTGACCTGACTGATCATCTGTCATGTAGGAATACAGAGTACCTACTGACAGATCGCTACACTCCAATCTTGGCGTCGTCTACTGATCGGGTGCAATGCAGTTCATCCGATAAATCAATATGGTACTTAAGCGATCCGCTATGTATATATGAATCCTCTGACGTTTAGCCCCTTTTTGCATTCGATTTAATTATCAAGAGGATCAACATATTATTAGATATTTAGATGGACCGCTATATTGCTTATTTAAACGCTAAAAATATTCATGGCTAGTTCCGTACAGACAGAGCGTTCTTAAATCTTTGTCACTGGCTTCACTATGCGCTTTCAATTTAAGGAAAAAGATAGATTGTGGCAGTCCCTAAATAGCAACGGGCTGATTTTATTTTCTCTATTAATTCAAAATTAGAACGCAAACATTAAATCGTACATTTTATTTTTTAGTTCAAAATTCGAACTCAGACAAAAAGAACGTAAATTTTATTTTTTTCAGTTTCAAAACTTGGCACCACAATGCAGTTTAGAAAAGAGATCCGGTGTAAACCCTCAACTAGCATCACAAGAGAAGCAGCTAGGCATCCTTGCTGCGGAACTGAAGGATACGCTCCTGTGTATCAATGTTGGAGACATGCATAATATATCTATTTAGTTAAAATTTATTAATTTTAAAATAAATCTTAAATATAACTTAGAGAGATATCCTTGCTGAGCAGTGAGATATAAAAAAAGGTTCAGTATACAATTATAGCCCTATGCCCAGCCGTGGACGTTGTCAGGCTGATGATGGTGAACACATTATTATAAGATAACTGGGTCAAATGGTCGGGTCAGGGCTTTATTGTCAAGACATTGAAAAATATTATATGTATATGAATCCAGCCAGTTGCATCTAGATACGTACATTGTCAAAAAGTAGACTAGTCACCATAGTAAATGTTACTATGGTAGGAATTTATTTTCCGTTGAAAACCGTTGATCAACGTAGGCCAGAATATTTGATCTATAGCACTTGTTCATTGAGGGCTATATATTGATTTATAAAACAATTTTCACTTCCTGCACATATTTAGCTGGCTAAAAAAGGGATGCATGCCCTGCGCGATAACCAAATCAAGTCTGGTATGCAAAAGTCTATCATAGAATATGAGAAACTGAATGGCGTCTTGCGAGATGAAAGCGCACAGAAATCAGAACTGGAATGCCTCAATTATTTAGCCCAAAAGCAACTGGCAGAGCTGTTCAAACAAGTTCCCACCGAGGCTGACGTATGTATTTAGATATCTTCTTTATTTAAGGGGGAGTAGCGAAACAATAGAGCGGGCTATTGGCAAAATGCCCATGTAGAGGACATTTGTAGAAAAAAAAACTACACTATGTGATATCTCGTCCCTATTCTCTACAGTATAATACTCTCCTGCAGGTTAACATGTATTCATCGTGATCGGAAAAAGAAACAATGAATGGACTAACGAGACACTGTAGCAACAAAAAAATTCTTAGGCTTCATTGTGGGGATTTATTTCATAATTTTAATATATACATTAATTTTATCCCCACCCTATATATATTTTTAATAATATAAGTAACTCTTCTCAATGATTTAGAAAAATATCAAGGTATACACTGAGCGTCTCAAAACCGTCCATATAAAAGATGTTCAACTGTCAAATTATGCACTTTGTAAAAACAACTTAAACACATGCGCGTAAAGATGACATTTCAGGGAAATATGTTTTATTTTGCACAGTCCTAAATGGAATCTGCATAGTAAAAATGACTTAAAATCATACACGTTAGGTTGACGTTGCAAAAAATGTGTTTATGCACAATACCGAGTGCTTAACAATGACAGTTCAATATGAAATCGTATAAAATACAAGACGTATTTTTGTGAATGAATGCATCTACTATTATTTATTTTTAGGAGTTGAAGATGATAGAAAACGCTAATAATCGTCTCCGGCGAATGGAGAATAGATTAGATTTAGCAACAAAACGCTTCTGCGTTGTCAATACTGACAATAAAAGAGTGCGCGAGGAGATACACCGACTTTTAGTAGAGAGGTATAATAGAATATAGCATACCTAATCTTCTTCTTCGTGTTCATGACACCAGACATTTTTATCTTATAATTTAAATAATACATTAATATATTTACTAGAGGCTCCAGTGATTCGCCAGTGGGGCGCGCACGAAAAGAGCCACTCCGTGTGACAATCATGAACTCCAAAAAGTTCCGATGAGCGCCTGGACATTTCGACGAAACCTCTTCAGAGAGGGGGTATTGGAATGGTGACCAATCTTTTCACCGCGATGGCACAACATCGCAAGCGACCCTTCCCAAGACCACCCATATCGGCATATACAATAAACATAACTACTTTAAAATAATGTGTAACATTCATGTGAACGTAAGAAATCATTATGATAAACCTGTGGCCTGTTGCTGATAGATCCGTAGAGGGGTTGTAGAGGATACTCCTTTCAGTCGCGAGTCCCACGTGCCCTACGCATACCACCCAGGACCGATGGGTGTGTGCAAATAAAAAAGTGTAGTTCCCCGTTAAACCGTAATGAACCTAGTAAATGTCGTCATGCTGCAGCCGCACAAACAATATGAATGTTTGATATATACATAATTTTATAACAGACATTAATTATATAAACGTTTACATAAGCTGGGGAATATCGCGCAGTGTCGTCACCACACACATCGTATGTGTAATGAAGTTCCAAGCCTACGTGCAGTTAAGACACAAAATATTATTTTTAATTTTAACACGATGTGTCTTATTACGAAACTGTCACCCGGAGATGGAGGAGGAGGGATGGGCTCCTTCCCTCCTCCAGTTCTAATGGGCCACTGGAATCTCAAAAAACCGCCCAAACGCGATGGGGCGATGGTTATTCCGGTCCATTTCGTTTGCGACGCATGCTGCATCTTAATAAAATCGCAAAACTGTAATAACGCAAATGGTTACGTATTCCAGGAACAGTTTTAATATACAATGGAACCACACAATAGGTAAACTGGTGAAGGGAAAAGAGTATCTCATGGACATATTCGAGATTGCCGCTAGCGCCTTCAGTGACAGAGACGAGTGCTGCAGGAAGTTGGAGGCTTTGAAATGGAAGGGATTATTTCAGTTGAATAGAGATATAATGGTTCGTTTTATTTTAACTAGCTGTGCCGCACGGTTTCATAGTTTCATAAGCGTAAAATCTGTTGCAAGGATTCGGTTCCAATGTTTCGGGGTAAAAAGTAATTTTCAGTTAAACCAGATTGTAACCTATATAGGTTGTTTTATAAGTCACTGCATAAAATCAGAGTGCGTTTTCTGTACTCGATTCTGATACCGAATATGTAACAAATAGATGCCTTAAATTTGACCTGATCGTAATATAAGAATCGCTGACGAGGCTGGGGTATTAACCCTTTGGCCATTGTGAATTTCTATCGCTTTCATGCGGTGTACATATTTTCTGTAAATAAATTCTGTGAAGTTTACAATGTACATAAGCAATATTTTAGTTTTATTTGTCCTAAGTATTACTTACCGTGTCTTAAGATATGTGCAGATATACCGTGTCTTAAGATCTTACAGTTCACGTAGTACCCACCTTATGTGCCAAAGTCCATCCAACACTTAGTGAAAGGATAACAAACATACATACAAACATCCGCCTTTATAATGTTTGATTTCAGACGTTCTAACAAAGAGTTATTACGTACTTAAGTGGCGTACACTCGTAATATCGATAAATATGATTGATTCATAGAGCCCTCCTAAAAATAGTGCCCAACCGCCGGCACACGCTTCTGTGACATATTTATTGTAATCATTCATTTTATACTAGCGATCCGCCCCGGCTACGCCCGCAAAATACAAGCACCGGATTGCTGATACCTCGTGAAATTATACACTTAATCCTACCTGAGAAAACCTTTACATACAGACTACAGAATTTGTTATATAATATGTATAGATTTTATTTCCCAAGCTTGTTCGTGCTCTCTTACTAACATAAGCTTTAGGGCGAGCAAAGCCACGGCAAAAAGGTAGTGGCCGATAATTTCGTTTTTGTCATTAGGAAATGCAAGCGTACGAAGGTGAAATTAATTATCTGGCAAAACTTGAAGAGTTTTTACGTGTAAAAGGATCGAGGAGAATTTGCGAGGCCGATGAAAAGGAGGAGATGCAAAGGCAAGAAGAGATACAAAGATGTGAGCAGGAAATTGCGCTGCACGATGCGTTGTTAGAGGAAATATTTGTTAGTCTTTTCGTATTTTTATAGTTCAGGAGGCAATCGAGTAATCGGATCATTTTGGCGGCTACGGATGGCCATACATAACCGCATTATTGTCATGCAGATGTGGCGCCCTCCTCCCATCCAATGGGCCACCAGCTACTAACAAACCGCACTAAACGTGAGGTCATATTTGACAGTTTACGATGGTCATGTGAGCGAGAGGCACCTCCCCGGCGGTGGCAGCCAAGTTCGGCACCAGTGCAGCATGGCGCTACCTACTAAATAGTACGTCTAAGGAACGTAACATGATAGTTACATTTAGGTCAAGTCTCACAGCTAATTCCTAGTGTCAAGTGGGTTGTTCAATAACACTTTTAGAAGAAGTGTTTACGAACTACTAATGTACGAACTACCTATGAAGTCTGACTGCCTGGCCTCTTGGTCTAGTGGTAAGGATGTTCCACCACAGTTGTGAGGTCCTGGAATCGAGTCCTGGGTCGGACCAAAGTGTTACTGGTTTTTTTTTTTCAATTTCTAAATGTTGGCTGTGTTACACCCCCATGCCTCGGAGAGCAGTCGTGTCGGATTGTCATCCTAGTGAGATAGGAAAATAAGGGAATAGAGAGTGCACTTGTGAATGAGCACACACTTGTGCACTATATCCTGCGCAGTTGGTTCGTCTCTATAGAGACGGCCGTAGTGGCCGAAATTTGGCTAGGACGACATTAAACTAAAAGTCGTTTATTTGTCAGTTATGTTCCTAATAGTAGGCTATTAATAGTACCGGGATTTTGAGAACTTGTGAAACCAGTTTTTAGCCGTATGTGAAAAGTATCGAGGTAACGTTTCAGTATTCAATTAGTTTTTTTAGCACAAGAGGGGGGGGGCTAAATCGGGACGTTTCTACCGACGCCCATAATCACCCGCGTAATCACTATGCCGATACGTTACCCTCCTTTCCCCTCTCCCTAATGGGCCTCCGCACTAACGCACCGAACACCAAAGATGTCCCTTTACGCTGGGACCATGTGAGCGAGCGGTACCTTCTCAGTCGTGCGGACCCAATTCCGCTGCTCTGCATACATGTTACTACCTCCTACTAAAAATTGTAACCACCTGCACCTATGTAACCTTAACCAGAGGATAAATGTTTTCATATATTTCTCCATCCGAAGGCTTACGCTGGATCTGACAGGATCACATCAATCATGAGCCAGTTCGAAGCGACTGAAATACAAAATTTTTCCATATTTGTTTTACTGTGTGAAGTTCTTCAAGAATCGATATTTATGCGGAAAGAACTGGAGCTGTTTCGTCAGAGAATACGTAAGTAACATACACTGTATACTTGCATACCAAGCGCTCGGTGGATGATGATACGGCACACAGCACACACCCGCCACCTGTAGCTGTAGCGTGTGACGTCCCCCCTTCATTAGAGACGAGAGGACGAGGGCACCCCTTCGCCTTGGCCAACTTAACAATAGCTACTTTAGCTAATCTTAAATAACTATCCGGATGCATCGTTCCTATCTGCGGGAAGGGGGGGGCTCTGTCCCCACAATCTTACCTAGAGCTTCGCCCAACGTGCCTTATAAATAGTAATCGATGAAGCTTAACTGAGCACTTAAGTCAGCATAAAGATATCAAAAAAAAGTAAAAGAAACGTATACCTATATGTTTTGAAAGATTTCATATATCTCAAAATATTACACTTACAATTTCTTGAGTTACATTTCAATATGAACATGACCATAAATCCGTTAGGTTTTTTGCACATGGATGACAGATAAAAAATATACTTGTAAAAAATTGTAGAAAAGTAATGTATTACCAATGGTAGTTTCGAGACCTGATGAAAGTTTAAATAAAAGATTATCTATTAGTGGATCAACGTGACATAAACGAAGGAAAAGAAGACCGTGAGAATAAACGTTTGGCTCAGTTACGATCAGACCTAGATTCGAAACGAGGAGCTTGCCAGCGAGTCCGAGAGAAGAACGATGGCGCGGACGTCACCATAAATAAAGTGTTGAGGGGAATAGACGACCTTTTCAGGTTCTCTTACACTTCTTAATCTATAGCGTAATATTATCATAGAGCTTGTTAGAAGTTTAACTTTATATAATTGGTTGTCCTCGGGACATGTCCCATTGTTTCCATTGTGCTACCGAATCACTGCAACTGGTCATAAGGTAATCATTACACTGGTCAATTTCTAGCTGGTCACGGCAACTTCAAAAGCAAACTTTTTATTTTTAAATTAATACCGTCACCTCTCTACGACTGCTCGATTGAAAGCGACGAATACAAACAAACCGTACATCGTATCTTGTGTGAGTGTAATCTTTGGCAAGATGAGCGAAAAGTAACGTTTGATAAAGCTCGTAGTGTTACTGGAACTGTTACTTTACAATGGTGACTTCGTGGACAACTTGGGAAACTTCCGTGCTTTCGAACAATTTTATCATAAATATTACTGCCAGTAAATAAACATAACATCTCATCCAAAGTAATATTCCAGATATAACGAGTAATCAATATTAGCATAACAATTATTTGTATATAGTCGCCTCTGTGGTGTAACGGTGCGGGAATCGCCCGTTAACCGCGTGGGGTCCTGCGTTCGATGCCCAGGTCGGGCAACTGTTATTAAATGTTTCTCAGATTATTCTGAGCATGCATTACATTGTCCGGGATTGGAATGTGCCCGAAGTGGCCAATGACTAACCACCTATGACATCATGGGCCTCAGTACCTTGAGTAATCGTGGGTGTGCCAGTATATCTACTGGACTTACGAGTTATGGATGTACTAGCACACCTCTGCCCACTTCCTCGGGGATAACAGGCGTGAAGGTATTTTTTACTTATTTATATGCATCTTCGTGGTGCATAGCAGCTGGGCTTCATTTGGCTGCCCTCTCTTTCCTCGGCTTGAATAAGTCACTGCAATCTTGTACTGTACTGTTCAAAATGGGTTCAAAATGGATGCCGCTGTCGATCCTAGAGACACAGGAATAGCAGTGATGGGAATGATTGGTTGGCCAGGCCCGTTTAGAAAAATGTTTCTTCATGAGTCATTTTAACCGGATGCGGGTTCGCCCACGTAAAATCTGTTACAAGTATTTGAACCAACATTTTCGTAGTCTTGAAACGAAAAACTTTGCATTGAAATCCGTCTAGCCATTTTTTCGTGATATGCAGTCAAATAAACAGACAAACATTCAAAAACTGTTGGAACTTGTTTATAATTCTAAGTATTACTTTTTTAGAATATCCATCTACAAATTTTCGACTTTCTATATTCATTATAATATGCTACATAGAATGTACATAAATTAGCAGTTAAACTGATCTGAGGGTATTCAAAAATCTTCCTTACCACACTGGCAAAGACTTAGCAGACATCCACTGTCCTCTGTCGTTTACCATCAATGCTGAGAGTGGAGACCTCGAAGAATTACTTTCTTCCGGGCCAACAATTTTTCGGCATCTTGTGTCATCTACTTTGTTTCCACACTTGTGTGTCCTCAGGTCGAATTTTGGTTTCTAATGAGTGTTCTGTAAACTGTTTAATTGTAGGTTGGCGAAATGCGACATCACTCCTCTTATGTCACTGTTAGGTAACCACAAGGAGGTCACAAAATGGAATGTAAAGAAATTCCTTACTATTCTGGAGGCTGATGTGAAGACACTCATTGAAGTTGTGTACGGTGCTGTGAAGGTAATTCGCCATTTATACAAATATTTTGTATGGCGAGGGAAACCGGAGCCTTACTTCGAATCATAATATGTTTCCAGCTCCCTATTGGGGAGACAGAGAGAACTACTATACTACTACTTACTTATTTACTACTTTGGTACATATCCTTCTTTTACGTCGCGATTGAAACTTGGTGCACCAGAATATGAATTCTCAGTCTGTTGAGACACTCCGCTCCGAACAATATTATAAAAACCTGCTTTAATGCCCTCGTAGGTAGTCCAAAACTACACGACGCTTTATCAATCATGTTTGACTAGGCCGTTTGTGTGCACATCTTAAAGTGACAACGAGTTTGAAAAAGTAGTTTGCGTATATCAAACAGCTACACCAACAGCGGTACAGCAAGAGGCCCCAAAATGTGACAGTAGTCAAATATGTGTACCCGTCAAACACGAGAAGTGTTTGTCGGGTACACATATTTTGTATCCTATCTTCTTCCCTTATATATCTTCCTTTCGAGTGATCAGTTCAGCATCGGCCGATCATCAGATTTTATCCGATCAGTACTGTGCTGTAGTGCCGACGTTGGCCCCGTGCCCCCAAGGGGTCATTGGCTACGCACAAACCGAACTAACCGTGACAGCGTGGCAATCGCTTTTAAATTATGAGGGAGCCCGGTCATGCTGGCCCAATTCGGCAAAAGAAACAGTTTATAAATGTTGCAAGTAGCCTCCAGCACCAACACCCAAGGCTCGTAAGGGCCCAGCTCCCGCGACCGCCGTGAAGCTGGTGGCCGACCCCACGGTGGAGCTCTTGATGCCGAACAGAATACAGAAGCTGGTGCCGTATCAGCCCTGTGCTTAGTGAGATGTTTTTATGTTTTATATGTATAAGAGCGCATATTGCTGCCTTTTGGTAACTATCGGCTTGTAAAAGGGTAACTTTCCCCAGGGAGCTTTGTACAAGGGAATGTTAACAACCTTACACGAATCTTGGACAAGCACTCCGTTCACAAAATTGTACCTTCCATATCCTATTCTTTCAGTTTTTCTATATTATATTGGGGACAAACGAGTAATTGAACCCTTTTTACGACTACCGACGCCCATGAACATCCACATAATTACTATCCCGATGTATTACTCTCCGCCGCACCAAACGCGACAGCGAAGATATGTGTAAAGTGACAGCGCCATTATGTGAGTGAGAGGTACCTCCCCGTTCCTGCCGGCCCAATTTCGCTGCAATGCAGCGTGGTACTACCTCTTACAAAAAGTTTAAGTGGGTACACGAACAGTCGAACCTACCGACGGTTGCAGACGTCTGCATAATGTACATTATAGGTGCTACTGTATCCCGTGACTTCGTCCGAGTAGCTACAAACCAAAAACTAATATTGCTGTAGCTTACCTATTTAATGTATTAGTCCGGTATATGAGCTACATAATTACCAAGTTCGGCGACTTGTGCATTACACATTTTAGAGACAAATTATAAATTTCAGTTGTGTTGAAGACTACATGATGAATTTAGTATTCGAAACGCCAGCGGTCCCTGCGGATCCTGAATACTTGGAGAAAATATTCCATTTGGAGGATGTTAACACAAAGTTTGGAATATTCACGCTGACAGTACCTACGTAAGTAATCCAGCTGAAACACAAACTATGTAGACTGTTCAACTGAAATTAGCAGTTGTAAGTAGGCGTTCTATAAAATAGAGTATTGCGCTTTTTTCATATCTAGACAAGGCTCTGGTCTATTGTATTGCCTATGCCAGAGTTTTCTTATTAGTGGTACGCGAGTATTTCTTAGCTCGGTCAGTCATCACAGCATGGGAAAATATTAAAGCTTACGAATATGCAACATATTTTATATTTTTACAAAGAAAATCAGCGTGTTAAATAAACTAATACCGTTCGTAGTTTGAACATCAGTTTTATTCATCATTCGTATTATAAGTCGTAATGAAGCTACAACATGCGAGTAGGCGAGCTCAGTGGCGTAACAGGATGGTGGCACGTCGGTAAAATGCCGAGACCACGCTACAAGCGTCTCTCCTCGGCACTTTTAAAATAATATCCATTATATTGCATATGTAGGTACATAATACTTATGAATCAACTGGCATAATACGGAAATAATAACGATATCTTAACATTGAATATTGCTTTAAACTGCATTTGTCGTTTCAGTAAACGTCACCCATATAAAGGAGAAAAAAAGGAGTAAAGAAAGAATAAAATAATTTTGTATTACAGTAGTAATTGATTCTAAATTACTCAAAGGTTGTAAACAGGTTATTAACGTAATAATAATATAAAATACTACTTAATATTTGTTACCTGAGTATTTTCTGGTTCTGCCTTCAAAATCGCTAGTTATTCATGCGTTTGTGAATAAAGGTAAAAAAATAAAAATAATTCCGATTGAAAACAAAATAAATTTATTTCAATTTTTAATTCGTTTCTTTATTAAATGTATTGTATAATCGGGTTTTTGTGGGGATCACTTTATTTTCCTAAGTATAAATACTTAGGTGCTATTAGATACAGACAATAAATAAAGTAATATGGCCTGGCTGTTTGATTCACTTCCTTATCAATACAGCCGAAAACACTATACCAGATACAAATATATTTTATATCATTATCATCCGCTAAAAAAAGGGATTTTGAAAATGTTATGCCTAAGGTCTGAAATAGCAGTGAATAGTCTTGAAACATTGTATACCTACGCGAGAGACCGGTGAAACCATCTGCATCGGCCACCTGGTGCAACTACTGGGTACCTAGTTTTAAATAAAAAGCTATTTAGGAAGGAATCGCTTTTTATTTATTTATAGCTAGGTATTATTTGTAGTACTAGTCAATAATCGATTTTCACAAGTTATGGCACACGATATGGAAAATAATCATAGAGAACAGTTACGATGTAGATAGGTTCAAGCTGCATTGCTGCAAGGTATAATTTAGCAAGCAGTCTTCAGTCAAAACTTAAGACAAATATTGTTTTCAAATTGCAATGCCGCGAATGTTACAATTAGGAACTAAAATTTGTCAAGGAGGGGGATAATGATTCACTTTAATTCAATAAGGCTAGCCCTTTTGAATAACGTATAACGCCGGACACTTCTGGCGTAATTTCACTCCGATGTATTCAACCCGGCTAATCGCTGGCCCGCCATAAAACGCAACAGCCCCTTTTTTTAATGCCTACCTGCAATGAAATTTTAAACAACATGACTGCGACAAGTGGAACATTATACTATAATAATATATTATATATAATAATATATAATAATCCATTTACATGTAACTGAACTATCCACTGTAGTGACGTGACTATATAAATTTCCGGGCCCCAAATCATACAGGTAATATATCTACATTATCTCCTACCTACAGAAGAGAGATATGGTGTTTACCTTGATAGGTAGGGAGTTGAAATTTTCATAGATATTGTTTTTCTGTTGCCACTATAACAACAAATACATCAAGTAATTATTTAAGGGGGCTCCCATAAGAGAAACATGTTTTTTTGCTCAAAAATTTTAATGGTAATATGTAGACGGTTGAAATATTGACAGAATATGTCGACTTCAAGGATAATTCAATTTAAATAAAACGAACACTTAATGAAAACCTTAAACCATATTTTTGCATTATTTTTCTCCATTTTAATAACGGCAACAGGCATAAACTTGAAATATTTACAAATTATTTGGAGTTATATTCACTTCTAAAATTAACACATACTTAATTTGAGTTATTGTTAATGACACCGTAGACGTAGTTTGTGTAGAGGGCGCTGGTTATATAAGTAATATCGGTACAGGTACAACCTGTTCTCCGCGGGTTGTACCTGTACCGATATTACTTATATAACCAGCTCTCCGTATTTTGTTATGATACTTTCTGGCTCAGTCGCCTTGTAACGTGGTGTTAAGGGCAGGTCGTACTTACGTAACATAATATTTTAATTAGAATAATTTTGTTTGGCGTGAGAGAAGTCTCAGTGGCATTTAGTATAATGCTGCTTGCAGCTGAATTCATTCGGTACCTGTCACTCACGTGCTGAATTGCATCACTGCCTCAAAGTGCTGTCGTCATTCATTCGTGCGTATATTGAATTTTCGATGCCCACTGGGTCTGACTTATCGGGGGATAAGTCATCATGGAAAGGAAAAAAAAATAACACGAAGATGTCTGTAGTCGTCAAGCGACTTAATATAAAAGAAAATTAAATCTACTTATACATATTATAAAATTAAGTTCCCATTAGCTCTCCGTCAATCAACTGAGACGATTTTCATGTGTAAAATATAGTGATTTCCGAGGAAAATTTTAGTGTATAATTTGCTGAAGTTAAAATTCAGCCCCTGTTACACACGGGCGAAACCAGGGCGGATGGCACTACTTTAATATAAATGTTCAATTGAAGAGAATAATTCATTCTAGGTTTTTCTAAAACATCGAGGAATAAATAAGAAATGGGAGCCATTTGATATCTAGTGACGCCCATGGACATCTGAATTTGTACATGTGTTGCTCTTCTCCACTACACCGCTTTTAATGGGCCACTGGTTACATAAACCGCACAAGATGCGTCGACGTAGCTATCATTTTTAAAACGATATTTTGTGAATAAAATACATATATTGTATATTTCTGCGGCCAGGCGGGCCCCATTTGACTACAGTGCATGTTGCATAATTAATTATGATATAAGTATAGTAAACCTAAATAATTTTATGTTTTTTCATACAAAATCTAAAAACGCAACAAAGGGTATATTAGTCCTCTACAATATTGATCTAATGGATAACATTAACCCGTTCACTAAAGTCCCTGTGTTACGTTACTAGGTGTTACTTAGGCTCACCCTGAAATGTTATTTTGGACAGAACATAAGTTACCAAAACAGTTCAAAATTAGTGGTTAGGTTAGGACTTTTTATTTGCATGCAATTCAAAGAGCCTAAAATTAAGACTTAAATATCTTGTTCTATTTGGTATAGAATGAATCATGTTACTTTGTATCATCCTTGCAAAACAGAGTAATATCGTGTACCTACTTCGAAATTACTGTGATCCTGAACATCATTTGATGAGTATTATGAGTCAAAGTCAAAACGAGGGCCTTTTTCAAATACTAAACTTGCTTTATTCGTGAAATAGAGATATATGGGAAAAAGAGTGCAGTAACTGACGGGTTTGACAATGCAAACATTGTAAGTTTATATACCTATTTTGTTTTATAACATATAGAGCACATTTTTGGGAAAAAAAAGTATTTATTTTAGGTGGAACATGGGCAAAGTTTCCTAGCGAAAATAAATAAACTAAGGTACAGTCAAATATCTAAAACTATTAAAGCAAATTTTAACAGTTCAGAGAGAGTCTCGGAGAGCACGTTAAACTGTCAGTCTTGCACCATTTTTCTCTGGTTGTGTCGACCTGACGTTCCATCGGAATAGGAAAATGCGGAAACAGGGAGTGCACTTATGCTTGCGCACACACTTCTGCACTATAATACGTCATGTGTAGTTGGTCTATACGTATTTGACCGCAATGGCCGACATTCGGCTAGAACGACAAATTTTATCAGTACAAAATTAATTACCAGAGAAAAATATTAACATAACGAACGGAAATATCGATCAATCGATACATCGATATTTTTAGCCATCCCTAGCTGAAGTCGGAAGTCAGATGACAGGACACAGATAAGTGATAACACTACAGATAATAAATTGCCCTAAGCCTGGTGGTCGACGCGAAGTTTTGTTATTAAAACTTGATATTAAAATAAGTGGTATCACTGCATAGTGTATAACTTGTTTTTTTTTGTGAAACTTTATCCCTTTAGGTGTTTTGTTCACTTAATAGTCCATAGCGTTAGCATTTATTATTTAGTACTAATGTTTGTGCTTCATAATTCTGAGTTCATACTAATTCACAAATGTGAAAACTTAACACAGCTCAGTCTGTGTATAATGTTTTAACAATTGTATATTTTTAATTCGTCTTAGATTAATAAATAGAATCGTGAACAACATTGTTATTGACATTGAAGACATCTTGCGTTTCAACCAATTGCCGGCTTGTAGACTCCAGAGCAAGTACCTACACTGTACTGTACTGTAAATATTTCGTAGGCGACAAGGTATCTTTTACAATATTTTTTACTTCCGTCCTTTTTTAACATCGCTCGATAACATAAGAATAATAATTGTGTTTACTTAAGTCTTGCTTAAGATGATATTATTACTTACACCGAATTAGATTGAATGAAGTATGCTATTTTTCCTGTATAGCTGAGACTCAGTTTATATCCCTATTTTTATCTATAATGTTTTTTTTTTTCAGATTTAATTGACTCCATTTCATTAGCAATACTGCACCATGAACGGGCCCTCAGATATACTAGGGATTGATGTCGGATCCCTAATGTAAGTAAAATTACATATTCAAGTGGTGTAACACAAGTTAAAGTATTGTTCATCATTATCAATACATAGCAGATCAATCAAATGTTGTAACTTTTTAAATACGGAGAGTATTGTTATAACAACAATTGGAACTGATGTTATTCTTATCAATTCTTCATTAATATTAAATCAAGGGAAAGGTGTAAATAAATTTGTTTCTATGCAATTGTTTTTATAAAACATTATTACAATTAAAAGGCCTATGTTGCAACTGTTATATCATTTTTAGATATAGCTACATATATAGAATATTAAAATTGATAGGATATATATTGAGAATCTCATAGTTCATAACATGTTGTTTCAGCAATTTTGGAGAAGACTGTCTCCTCAATGGAAATAGAATAATTGAGCCTGAAAGCCTTGAAATTGATACAAAAGTGATGCCTTTATTTCTAGTAAGTAAATACCAAAACAAAAGTATAATAAATATTCTTTCAATTTCCTTTTGGTCTCTTTTTTTAATATATTGTTTTATTAATATCTTATTTATTTTAATTTTAATATATTTAATATTTGTGTCATACAATTTGCAGTCTTCCCCTACTGGTCCACCCAACAAAGAAAATTATCCTGGAGCATACAATTTCCATGTGGAGTTAAATAGTGCATATACACAGAAGAATAAATTTGTGGTACTTATCTTATTACTTTATTAGAAAATACATTTGTCTGTGTCAAAGTCATACAGTATGCATATAAAAAATCATCAGAAATTACTTTCATTGTAAAAATCGATTTAATTTTTTGGATTAGGATCAAATTTGCAGTTTGAGCTTGACGCCAATAAACATTGACACAACCACAGATCTATTACTCTCCTTTATGGGATAGGGTAAAGGAACATAATCAACAGGAAATTCCAAAACCACAGAGGCTGTCCGACAGTCATGAACCATATGAAATGCCGCAGCTAAGCCAATACTTTTATATGGTCTAATCCAAATAGGTACAACCCGAGTAATGACAGCCTAAGCAGCTTAATTGTAATACTACCTTTTACAAAAATTTTAAGTCAAAACAACTGCCAGTCATTATTTAACAGGTTAAATTTTGTTCCAGTACTCGCATAAACTTCACCGAATCTATGTTGACATGAAGCAGAACTTTTCAGTAAATTTCAATTGGAATGCGAACCAAGTGCAACACTCAATGTATGTCCGTGCGACAGTCGTGTTCTCCGATGCTACACAAGCAGAGAAGCGTGTTGAGAGATGTCATCAACATTTCTATGAACAATCGGGTAAATACTTTAGTGATGATCAAACACTTAAAAAGGGATTTTTTTAAATTAAACCATATGGTCCCGGCATACATCAAGAGTCTTGATATAGTGCTTTTCTATCATCATAAATTCGCATATCATGCCGCTGCGTGGCCCTCCTTCCTAGAAGGAAAGCCTCCTCCCTCCAATGGGTGCATAATTTGTTAAGACAATAATTCGGTAAGGTCAAGGTGGCTGGCTAGTAGAAAATGTAATAATCTTATTCCAGATTGTAATCTACCTGTACGTGTGTGAAATTTCATCCAAATACGTCCAGTAGTTCGTCCAAATGATTAAGTAACGATAGCTGTACTTAAAAATATGTTATGGTCTCATGTTGACAAAACACATAAAAGTGTCCTTAAAAATAGAGTCATTGGCTATAGGCCTCGATATTACAAAAAAAATTGTTGAATAATCTCGAAAGTGACGCTGGCGACCCTCTTATTAATAGGGCTTTAGTGTAGCGCTGAACTTTTGGCAGAGGGACACATGTCGGAGGTGGAGAAAAAGAACGTGCTCCGCTCGGCCCGCGAGATGGGCTCGCCCGACGTCTTCTACTGCGGTAACCCTGGTCAAGTCAACTCGTGGTACTCCGTGCTGGTGCACTTCACCGCCCCCTCCAGCCACGCTTACGTGTTCGTGTGCAAGAGCAGTTGCTCTTCCGGCATCAACAGGAGAGCCATCAGCATCATCTACACGCTCGAGGATAGCACGTGAGATTCTATTAGATTTCTCTTTTTTATCTAAATGGGATACACAGGAGTGAACCCTAACAGAACGGTAAACAAACAAACGAAGGCGTAACTAGACATCGGATATACGGAGATTTGCCTTTCGATCATATAATACATACACAATTAGTTAGACGACCGGCTGGCTCTGCTGGTACCGTGGCGGTTAGTCCGCGTGTTAGGCCAGAGGTCGCGGGTTCGCAACCCACCTAGGACATGTTTATGTATATATTATATGTATTTTTAGAATAAAAATCTTAAATATATAAGAATATGAAATATATTTCCGTTGTCTAGTACCTGTAACACATGTCCTCGCGGTACTTAACACAGGACTAGGCTAATGTGGTGTGATACATCCACAGATATTATTATTATTATATTATCACAATTAAGTGATGGCTATGTTGTCTATGTTTCATGCGGTTTCTTATTTTAAAGAGCGAAATTATAAAACAGAGCGTTGTAGTATGAAGAAAATAATCATTCCTTTTTAAAAAGCGCGAATAGAGGAATTGTAAATTTAGTACAGTTCAACAATACATCGAGAAGACGTCATTATGTGTAGAAAGCTAACATTGTGAAGTTATGATTGAGCATTAGATTTTATTGTTTTAACTAAATAAAGATACACATACTATGGCATGCAATCACGTTTTAAAATATGAAAGTTTCAAGTTTTAAAGACAACAATTTGACTTTCAGTTATTTTTTACGTCAAGGTTTTACTAAGATACATAACCAAACGTCATGTGTGGTGAGATTGATTTTTTATGATTAGTAGTATTACGTGTACCGAGTTCTTTGTTTAAAGTAGGGGGTAAGACTGATAGTAATCAACTCTATCAACACCTTCCTCTACTGATAAAAGAATTAAATAAACACAGGCGCTAACCCTTAAAAATTAATATCACTATCATTGAATTATGCTCACATACTCGGTGTGTTCGAAAAGTATCGCGAATTCTGTGCACTTTCAAAAATTATTTATTTATTCGTGAATATCTACTTTGTCCCCTTCAAAATAATCCCCCTGGGATATTATACATTTGTGCTAACGTTTTTCCTATCTTCGAAGCACTTCAAAAAATCATTTTTTTGTTTCTTGTTCAGCTCCTCCTGCGATGCTGTCTTTATCTCGTCTATCGTGGCGTAACGTGGTCCTTTCATGGGACTCTTCGGTTTCGGGAACAAGAAAATGTCACAGGGTCAGATCTGGGGAATACGGTGGCTACTAATGATACCGCATTAGTGTGTTGTTTTTAGCTAAGAAGTCGCGAACGAGCAGCGATGTGTGATGAGGTTTTGGTACAATTTTTGCGGCGCCTCGTCTCATGCCCAAATTATCCATTAAAATGGAATGGCACGAGCCTCGGTAATTTCTCTTACGGTGATTCGACGATTGGCTAATACCATCTTCTTCACTTCATCAATTTTTTCGTCTGTTGTTGAAATGCTCGGGCGTCCGGCACGCTCCTCGTCGTTCACATCTCCTCAGCTTCCTGAAAACATTTTGTACCACTGATAAATGTTGCTTTTGTTCAAAGTAGCTTCTCCGTATGCCACGGTCAACATTCGGAATGCATCCGCGCACTTTATTTCATTTTTGACACAAAATTTGATACACGTTCTTTGTTCCATTTTTTTTGAATAGGTAAACATCGAAGAAGGACGAAAGTACGTGCAAGCATAGCAGCTGTCAACAATTGACTAGACATTCAAAGTGGCCGAACTTGTCAGCATAAATGAGAGATACCAACCACCAACATAATGCCACGAAAGTACGAAATTAGAATATACGAAACCCGCGAAAATTCAAAATTCCCGATTATGTATTATGATAATATACCGTATATATATATATATATATATATATATTAATGACGTGTTGTGCAGGGGGCTCGTGTATGGGCAGGACAGCGTGGGAGTACGCGTGTGCTCGTGCCCGCGCCGAGACCTTCGCCGCGACGAAAAGGATGAGACACCGGCGCTGATGGGCAAGCGCAAGGTGGCGCCGCGTGACGATAATGCACCGCGTGACGTCATCAAGATAGCGCGCCTCGAAGGCCCCGACGACCAGCTGGTGCAGTTGCCTCAGGTATATGACATTATTATTGAATAACGACAGTCTTCGGAGTTCTCAACTTGAGAAAAGATTTACGGCGCTGTATGAAAAAATAGGAGGAGTAAAATCATATAAAACAATAACCGGAGACTGTAACACCAGCGTAATACTTTAGTAATGCTAAAGAGACGTAAGCTCTTACACACATCTCACTTGAAAATCGATTTCGTTCTTAACGCCTGTTGTATGTCAGATCTGACACACAACGTTTTTTATTTTATATGTCTAAACCACCACGGCAACGGATCTCCATGGCTGTTATGCGGATGTATGTGGGCATGGATCGTTAATCGTCAAAAGAACCCATTTTCTCGTTTGCTTTGCATGCTATAAAAAAAAATACTCGCATACGCCTTGGCGTACGCGTACCACAGATTGGAAACTATAATATATACACTACGCACATGCCTGATGCCTAAGTACGCTGGGATAAATATCTACAATTGAGATTACCTACCCATCTTCACGTATTTAGCCATCTTTGCTGCATTGCCTAATACAGCGTAAAAATTTTACATTTTTAGGACACGGTATCTGTTGAAAAAATCCCCGGACCTGTTGTTAGGCTAAAAAAAAATATGATATAAATTTTACGCAGGTGAAAAGCACAGCAGTTTATAATATTGATAGCGCATGTGGTCTCACTACATTTCAAAAATGGTTTATTTTTTATTAGGCACTGATTATTATTTTATTTTAGTTGCATCTAAGCAATGGTCATATACAACCTAAATAACGAAAATATGGCGTTGTAAGTATATAGGAAACTTACCTTTATTTTGGTTTAAGTGACATTCATTTCAGAAAAGATGGCCAACGTACTATAACCTATAGAAATGCTTTTGGCGCGTCAACTGTGAGTGACTGCTTCTATCGGCTTAAAAATCTATATAAAATAAGAAATTTCGTAAGCATGGACCTCCGTATTCAATTGTGTGAATCGCTTGTTCTATCTAAATTAAATTATGCCGATACCGTGATAGGGCCCTGCTTGTTCAACCGGTCAAAAAGCCTATTGCAGCGGGTGTAGAATGCGTGCGCCCGTCACTGTTTTTCCCGTCCTTCCTCGCGCTCACGTCACGCCCTATTTAAACAATGCACAACTTAACATGGAGCGACGTCGACATCTCCATCTTGCCACGCTTTTATTTGGGATTATTAAGTACGAACATCCACCGTACTTTTATAGTAAGCTACAATGGGCTAGGGATAAGCAGATTAATTTCACTACTAGGGGATCCGCGCACCTACTTCTTGTACAAATACTTCATACAGCGGCATTTCGGGGTAGTTTCAGACACGTTGCCACTAAATGTTGGAATGACCTGCCGCCGCCCATGCAGACTCTGAAATCAATAAGCAATTTTAAATTAAGATGTAAAAAATATTTGTATGTGTGTATTAACATACATTTGTTTATTTAACTTATGTAAGCTTATAGTGTATTGTGTGTATAGGTGTACGTACGTATACGCTGTATTTTGTGAGTAGCGTGTAGATGAAAGTATCTAACAATAATATAACAGCATCTTATTACAAACTCTCCTCGTCCAATTTTTAAGCTAGGCTGCAGCGGCGACAAAGGTGCATAGCGATTCGTCCAACGGGAATTATTGATTAGGCTTACGTTAGGTTCCCCACCATGGTTCAAGTCTTGTCGTGGCGGTGGGGCTTACTAGCTTAGGGTGTACCCAGGCGAAGCTAATTGAACCGAGGGGGAACTTTGCACCCCTCTTATAAGAAGACGGGCCTAAAAAGCAGGAGGAGGAATCTCTCGGTACCCCTCTTATAAGAAAAGGGGGCCAAAAAGCAACAGGTGGGTGGTGCTTTCGCGCACGGGGCAAGGGGCGAGTATGGGAACCTCACCCAAAGTCGGAGGGGTTGTCCTGTAGTACGTGGCAACCCCATCTCTGGCGGTGGAGTTGGTCCCTTAGGTGGGCGACTGGCCGTCGAGGTGCCCTGATGATTGTTTTTCCAGGGCACCTCACCAAGGGCGGCACCGATGGCACTCGCGGTGGTTTCTGTGGGTATTCGGCACTAGCGGGTAAGCGAGTCCCACACAACACAGGACCCCTCCCAGGGTCGGTGAAGACGCGTAAATGCATTTCCACGCGTCAACAAAAAAAAAGGTTAGATGGGTAAGTACGTCTCCGTGTTCTTCGTTACCCGCGTTGAATTATTTTACATACACTAGAAATACGCATAATCTCTGTGCTTACCTGAAGTGGAAGTATACGCATGTTATATCATATAAATGTAGGTGCAAACTATTGGACAATTTAATATAACAGCAACCATGCTATTTAATAATATATATTATATTTTATAATTTTTACTTACATCACTCCTGCCTGTCCTACGCATATTCTTACCTCACCTTCACGCTTCACGTATTATCGGGACCACGTAAAACCAGGATTGTGGTCTTACCGCAATCACACAACTGAGTGGTTTCCGTTTTGGGCACTAGGTTACACTGTTGTGCATTTTCCTGTGTTTATCAAATGTTGTATATATTAAAAAAAACTCTTATAGTAGTAACCTACAGTGGTACCATTTTATTTTGTATTGTGCTCATTATTTTAATTTAGGTGAGAAATATATTGTTATTATGTTTACAAAGTTTGTATAACAGTGTAGTTAATACCTAAATAAAAGCTATATTCATTCATTCATAGACCCCTGGCGTACCAGCTATGTAGTGTGTACTAGGTACCGCATAGTAAGAGTTTCAAAGATAATTAGGTAAAATTATAGGTTACTACATTTTTTTCCATATTCGGAATCGAGAAACAAATGTTAAGCTCAGTGACTTTGTTGTTTCTTAGGCCCTGTATATGAATTACTAATTTTAATGAATATTACCTTACCTTATTGCAATTAATACTTATTGTTTTTCAGATGACAGTAGTAGGGAAGTTAACTGCATATTCAGGATTAAGTGTGATGCTCAATATGTTGATTCTGAAGAGAGCCCACCGAGCAGCCATGCAACAGTCTTCTGAAGAAGTTGATAATGCGATAAATGATATTCGACGTCAGATAGAGGCGTTGGGATACCCTGCACCCGGTGACAATTGAATTTAAAATGTTATATATTAGGTAACTGTTATAAAATTATGTTTATTTTTATTGTAATGTTACTTTATGATTAGAAAATTTTGTAGGTACGTTTAACATTGACTATAAAATAATGTCTCGTTTGTACAATCATGATTTTGTGTTCCCAATGAGGATGTCAAAGACCACCGATGCCCCGTACTCGTGTAACCATGACCATGTAGGAATTTCCTTGACCCGTGATCCTCCTTGGTCACTTGGCTTCTTAACTCTAGCCTCTTAGGGTGTTTTCACCGGGCACCACGACGGCAACGTCGCGTCTGCATTAATCACCCTAGGACTGGGTTTCATGAACTTATTTACAGTCACGGGCCAATTTGAAAAATTCTACGGACACCTGTCCAAGAGTAGTTTGCTTACGAAGAGGCACATATCATCTGCAGACTGGTGTACATACTCTTTCTGCGATCGCGTGATACAGCCCATTAAGGGCAACATGGACTCCACTAAGAATTCCAGCCCTAGCATTTATCAGGCACACTACCCACAATCCGTAAGCGAGGCGATGGCAGCTCGGCGTCGTGTGTATGACAAAATATATGTCAATGTAAATCCTAGGGTGATTAACGCAGAAGCAAGGCGACGGATATCTTCCCCACCGCTGCCGTCACAGCAATCAGCCATATTTAATTTTATATAGTATTTTATATTCTCATTTAATTTTATACAATACTAACGTCAACCCGCGGTTTCACACGGGTGACTCCGGTCATTTTAGCCGTAGCGTCATATTATATAACGTATCTAATTTTTAATAATATAAATCAGAATTTGATAAATGGCCTATTCAACACAAAAATAATTTTCAATTCGGGGCAGTAATAGTTCCTCAGATTGGTGCTTTCAAACAAACAAGCCCTTGGCTTTATATTCTTAGTATAGATGTTAATTTCGTCTTTTTACGCTCACTGACCCTTCCATATGACCAGCGCTTATATTCATTGATCTTTTATACATCCAATCATCGCCCATGAACTTCCATTAATTATATCACTGCAATGCACTGCAAATTGCATGCGCAGGACGTGCGTCAAGCTATTTCCGTTGCATCAAGCGTGGTTTTTGTGTATCATCATTTATATTGTCATCGAAGATATTTTGTCGTTGGGACAAGCAGGTGTTAACTTTGTGCTCCTTTACTACTGTATTTTACATACAGGGTTATTTCGAGTACTGATCCTTAATTGATAATTTGTTGAATAAAATAATGTTGTAAACATTAATAATTATGTTGTAGTAAGTATAGTTACTTAAGTACTCTTTAAATAGACTGGTAATGTGATCTGTTTACCTCACATTTACCTCTCAATACAAACTTTATGATAATGTTTTCTTAAGTTTGCGCAAATGTTACACGCAGTTTCTTTAAGAATTTTGCAATCTCAACCGCTCAGAAGTTTTACAGCTATCATGGTCACGGGTGGACCGAGATGACAGATGTCCAGATGTCACAAGTTATTAAAATTTCCAGAAGGTTTTCATGATTCTTTAGTTGTTTCGATTAACGCATAAGGTGCTTATTTTGTCTTCCAGTTTTGAGGTGTTACGTTTGGTTTTAGATATAATTATGTTTATTACTGTTGTAGCTGGAAGTACTGTAAAATACTTAAATAACCCGTGATTCAAAAAACTTATACTGTCCCTCTGCTGGGCAAAGGTCTCCGCCAAATCCTTCCATACTCCTCTACATTTTTCCATCTTATATATAGCTATAAAATAATTAATTTAGTTTTAACTTTAGAAGATTCATGAAGAAATCTATGTAAAATCTTATTATAGTTTTTGATATATTTTATTCTAGCCAAGTGAAATTACGTGCTTATCGCACAGTGGTTCGTTCAACTAAAATTGTGATAAGTTGTGCCTTTACAAGTTGGATAAACTAAAATTGTAAGACTGAAAAACTTCTGATAAAAAGTGCTGATGAAACATTTTAGTGTACACATGACATTCATTATCTCTTTTTCATTGCAAAGTTTTACAGGTACAGTCAGCGAGGTCTAAACCGAGCTTTGCACTTGTCCGAATGAAAGCCAAAGGAAGAATTTGATAACACACTTGTAAACGTGTGTCATGTTTGAACCAAGCAAGTGACGCGCCACGCTCTGGTCTGACGTCACATCGAACCTGTCAATGCGCACACGCACAAATGCAAAGCTCAGCTTATGAGTTAGGCCTCATAGACTATTGTGTACTTCCTTTACATAAGCTTCTCTTTATTTTTTCCATCAACTTTATGTTCATAGTCCACAGAACCCTTATAAGGGTGTGTTTTACAACACTGTCGATACCTGTGCGTCGATATACACTTTAGGTATCATTTGTTTACTCCATCATGAACTTTAGCATATATTACAATAGATTACATAATAATATTGTACTGCAAATCATTATGTTGAACTATTGAAACTATAATAGTACAGGATTCCTAAAAATAATTTTGTCTACGAATAAAGTCTTGACGACCCGCTGGCTCAGTTGGTAACGTGGTGGTAAGTCCTCGTGTTACGCTGGAGCCCGCTGGTTTGAATCCCGCCTAGGTTATGGACGTTATATATATATATATATATATATATATATATATATATATGATGTAATGTAAGTCCTTACGGTACTTAGCACAGGTTAACGCGGTGTGATAAGTCCACAGATATTATTATTATTATTAATTTTTACCAAGTTGTTACTATCAAGCAAATTCTTTGTGTGAGTAGAATGAAACGACCAACTTAGTCCCATACGAAAATTCAGCTCGTTAATCATCCATGTGAACTACTTACTATTATTCGCTTATAGAGTTTTTAAACTGTAAATATAAATTTATTGTCCCTTTTTATTTGAGATTATTAAAACGAACTATACATTTCTACAAGTAAAATGTTAAAATAAAAGTAGTATAAGTCGCACCTAATTCCAAAATAAAAATGTTTTAAATATAATACAATAGGTTAAGCAAATTTATTAATAATCCATTGTTATAAAATAACTTCTTTGAAAGTAATTAATATTTTATTTTAATGTATACGATAGATCATTTCGCCACACCTAGGGACTGCCGTCTGCATTCTAGTTGAATTACTACATTATATGAACAATCCTTGTCAATTCAAAAAAAGTTAATAATCCTTAGAACAGGCCGTGTTAGGTAAGGGTGCATCTGCAGATTCGTATACAACCCCTAAAGGGGCCCCTGGACACCACTTTAAGAAACTTACCAAACCCAGAGTTTGTAACCGGCTAGATGTCGTCCGGCTGATGATAATAAATTCGAGAAGAGCCGTCTGGATTGGACGCTTGAATTAGACTGAAACAGTGTTCGCTAGACGTCTTCGAATGAATAAATTATTCATTATTACGCACATTATAAATATATCAATACATAATACACAGCAATAGGAAGAGGTATTACCATTCAGCATTGCAAAAAAATTAGGCCGGGCTCTCGCTTGCATGACCACACTAAGTAGACAGATATCCTGTCGGATTTCGTGCAGTATATCGGCCCACTGGAGGAAAGTAGGAAAGGAGAACAACGCATCTTACAATAAAGCTCCTTTGCCTCAATACTCTAGAAAAGACATAGAATTACAATATAAAGGCAACCTTATTACTTTACAGAAATATCTTCCAGGAAACCTTAGCCATAGAAAAAATGACACCTTTAGCCGCTACCAGTTTTAATTTTTTTTTTTAACTAAACTTATACTGTGGAAGCAAAGAGAAGCCCAATACAGCCGGATTGATATTAGTGCTCGTCTGGTGAGGACACTACTTTTGGCGTCGAAAGAGGGATCGACCTCTCCCGCAAGTAGGCGAAATGCATCCCGATATGTTTGTTGAAATGTAACGATTATTGCCATGGCCAGAGCCAAACGTGTACCTGTCGGTCCACAGGTACACGTTTGGCTCATGGAGAGAATACTGACCGGGGGACAATAGGCATTCTGCCGCATCTCCCTTTCCCTTAAGGCTCAGTTTCTCCCCTAACAACCGTCGTCCTTATGCAACGTACATTAGCTTCAGAAACCTCCAGTCTTTATGATATTTTTCTGTTTGTGAAGATTTTTGCATATATGCTTTTTTTAGTCATGATGATGAAAATGCTCTTTGTTATCAATTATTTAAATAATTAAGGCTGATTTTATTCTCACGCTGACGGCACGCGCACCGTAAGCGCTGATGGCCGAGATATATGAACTCTAAGGAAGCGTTTTTTTGGTTTTGGACACGCGATAGCTACGCGTCAGCCTAAACACGGAATAATTGGCATAACATAAAACTATAACAAAGAAACACAGCCCTTGAAGTCACTAAAAAAAAACTAACGCAACTAATACACTTGCAGACACGACTTAGGTTTTTCAAGAAGCAGAGGAGTGCAATTCTTTGGAATCAAACAATGATTTTTTAGACCATTTTTAATAAGTGATACTATCAGTATTATATTTTACAACAATTTTAAATGGCCAGTTACTTTATCAATAATGTCCTTTGGGGCAGGACCTACACCAAGTACAGTTATAGAGTTAGGAGCAATTTGAGTTCTTCCTGCATCACGAATTAAGGATGTTATAATACCTATTTTTCTTGCATTATCTGCAATTTGGCGAATTTCATCTACTGAGTCAGTTTTTAAAGCTATCTTGGCTTGTCCAGTCACTTGCCATGACTTCAGACCTTCTGGGTCTTTTTTCAGAGCTTTCTCAAAAACACCAACAGCTGCGTGTCCACATTGTGCTGCTATCTTTCCTTTGCTCATATTTAAATCTGTCCTTACAACAAGTACCACCTTATATTCTGCATCCGAACTAAACTAAATAATATAAAGAAACGAATTAAGATTTTTGAACATTAATATTAATGAAAAATTAAAATAGAACTATACTGTTAAAAAAACATAATTTGAAATGAAAGCCTCCCTTTCTGAAGTCACTAAAAAGTAGCTAATTATTTGTAGTTATTTTTACTAACCACAGTTTCTATGTTATGTATGGTTATATAGTATGTTATGGAAACATGTAGACATTATAGATATTTCTCAATTATTTTACACCTAATGATTTATTGGTAAAAACCAATCTCAATTTATGTAATTTTAATCAATGAATTAATGAAAAGGTATATGATTTACTCACACACATTCTATCATGGTAGACAAGGACATTAAACATAAGCTACATAGTTAATGGACCTTCAAGAAGAAATAGGGCTACACATTTAGGATTATTGTAATTTATTAGGTATTCTTTTTTTTACAAAATCATCTTGACACCAGATGGGATGAGAGGGCAGAGTATTATATTTAAGTATTATGCACTAGTGTACTATGTATATATATATGAAAGTGTTACTTAAATTTATCATAACCAAAAAGTTAGTACTTAGTTTATTGAAGCTTGTTGAAATAGTTTTACCTTTTTGATAACCTTCGTAGTTTCAGATACAATACCAAGATACTTTCTTAATGAAAAAAATGATATTCCTATACAAATGCCTATTCCGATACCGGTAAAAAGTGTATTATTGAATTCCATTTTTCGTTTATCTATTGTACTTGACAATGGACTTATTCAAATTAAAATTCTATTGTGTTTAATTTGTGGTTTTATACACAAACAAACTGAATTTAAACATGAGGATTACTATTGAGAAATATAAATTTTTCCAATGCTGATGTCAGAGTGACAACTGTGAACCACAAACTATATAGACAGAACTGACAATTGACATCTCTGAAGTCACATTAGCACAGAGATAATATGATCGAATAGGGAAGGCAGCCTAAGACCCTAGAGATAAAGTAGATAAAAGAAAAACCATATAGATAGCGAAGGGATGCGACAGAGAGTGAGTTACATTTGGTTTTCCGACGTTGACTTTTTGGGCATATAAATTGATGTCAGTACGTTTGGCCCAATGGAGTAATGTGCATAGAGTAGGCCAGCTTAAAATGCGTCCGTGATGACGCGGAAAAGTCGCCATAGATCACAAGACTGTATCTGATGTAACTCACAAGATAAAACATGTATCATTTTTGGGTCCCATATAAAATGAGATTCCCATACTCATCTACTTATTTTTAGGGGTTCGTGTCTCAAATGGACAAACGTAACCATTATAGGATCATTTTGATACCCACTTCAGCGGTTGAACGTTAGTGGGACCCAGGGCTAGACTGTCCTTCATTTTCCTCAGAAAAACTTATGCAACCTTAGCGTGTTTCTAAAAATATGTCAAGGATGAAGCCAAAATTTAAGTTAAATATTGATTTTTGAGCGTATAGCCCATTTTCTTAGCAAGGTGTCTTAAAGTACAAACAAACTCCCCAACATGAAAATCCTAACTTTTTTGTCGCAGGTGATATAATAAATTACGGACATATGCAAAACTACTTTTAACACGATTAATACTAATAACTAGACTCGGGTGGACTGGCGCTATGACATGATAGATAAATTTGATGCAGGCTCGTCTCTGCGTTCTTACGAGATAATTACAACAACAAGAATGAGTCCTGAATTTATCAATACGATCCAGAAACGGTAAGAAAATTTTTGAGTGTTTCAAAACGATGATCACTAGCTACTTCTACGTGGCTGGATTACATCTCTGTGAGACACGCTTTTAAACCGCACCTAACTGAAAACTAATTATAGTTAATGAGATGCTGCATTACATGGTGGTGTCATCAGTAGCGTGGTTCTTAAGCAGTAAAAAGATTATCATTACGGAGAAGACAGTACTAATGGCCGCGTTTTAGGCTGCCGTCCCTTCTCCATCTATTTTAGCTCTATAGTGGCTGGTGGCCCATTGCAGTGGAGATGGAAACATGGAGAACACATCTGCATGTCAATTGTGGGGACGTCTACTCTGTACTGCGTCTGGACGTTGGTAGTCATCAAGGTGCACCGATTAAATGTCCCCTTAAACTATAAAAAAAATCCTTAATTTAATTGTGGTAACACAGTCCTATCATGATTTTTCAAATATATCCATAGAGGTCTTTCTCTGTGGTAATTGGTATTTATGGTAATGTCGCCGCCATTGAGTTTCGTGTTAGCCGATAGTTGAAATTGGTCTACTAACCATTTTAATCGGCAATTATCTCAGAAATCTTACTTCTTTACTACTTTTTCTTACCTATAATACGTACACAATAATTATATCCAATGGCAGACAGAGATACAGATGAGTTAAACATCGATAACGTAATAAAAAAATTATTAAAAGGTAATTTTGAAACGAATCAAAAGAAAACAAAATAAATTTTGTGCTTAGTGTTAGTGCAATTTCAATTTATATTATTATTTAGTCTACACATCTGAAATGAAGTAAAAAAAGTCTGAAAAAAATTGTTATTTAGTATTGTAATATTTTTATTTGTTTTTAGTACGAGGCGAAAAGCCTGGTATGAATGTACAATTGACAGAAATTGAAATCAAAGGATTGTGTTTAAAGTCAAGAGAAATATTTTTATCTCAACCAATTTTGCTTGAGCTTGAAGCACCGTTAAAAATTTGCGGTAAGTACATTTATCAAGTTTTTAAAAGAGAAATGGGATGTAATAACGCCTTACTTTTATGTGAATGTGTATGTAAAGTACCTTGACCTTAAAACTTCTAAACGATTAATAACTTAAGGTATAAATATTTATACATTAGTATTACTATTGTTACCAGATTTTGTGGCTGGAATGCTACCATGACTAATTATACAGCAAAACCTCGGTTACCCCTTTTACAGCAGTTTTCCTCTACGATGTATGGTGGATGAAAAGTGCTTAAAAACCTGAGTCGAGTTTGGGAAAATCAACCGCATACAGATAGGTTTCGGGGAATTAGTTTTATAATATGCATGTGTAAAGATTAAAGGTATTCTTTTTTTGTAATTGCAATTTTTTTATAGAATTGTTGATTAATCGTAAGATTGTCATTGTGATTTAAAATATGTACGCACTTTTGTGAGTAAATATTTACAATTCGATCAAAGATACTGATTTTCTTCGCAGTAATTGAGGATTAAAAGCATAAGAATTGTTTTGGATTAAATTGAAATATTTTTACCTTAAGAAGAATTTAGACTATCAATGGTTTACTTTTCTTGTCCTATAAATTACAATTGATTGATAATAAAATTATTTCAACTAATGAAGTTATCTAATTATATTACATTGATGAATAAATAATCTCCCACAATGGGTTACTGGCTCCTCACTAACCTTAGGAAACAAGACAGTGTAGCTTTACAGACATATCATGTGAGTGATCATCTCATTGTAAAACATCCCAATTATTAGCCTTCAAAGTCAATAAGAATAGTTTTTGGGATTATCATAGTTGTCATTAAATATTATAAACGCATATTAAGTGTTATAGTAAACAATCAGAATTTTTTTTTGTGGTTTAGCTGTTGCTGCATTGTAGCTGATTGGGGCTTGCACAACTGTGGATAAACTTTTTGCTCACATGATACTGCCATAAAAGTGATGGTGAAACATTAACTGCACGCACATAAATATAGGTGGCAATTAGATGCTATTTCTTAATTTGTTATGTTGCCTTTCCACTCAATTGACCACTTAACTCTCATAAGCTGGAATGCAACAACATAACTATCAATGGATGCCAGTATTATCGAGAGAGGTTTTACCAGGATTGTGCTGATGACAGCAAAGCAACATTGGCATTACCCCTTACATTTTTTTTATTGAAAAATCATGTTTAAATCTGCCTGAATTTTTTCAGGTGACATTCATGGACAATATTATGACTTATTAAGGCTGTTTGAGTATGGTGGTTTTCCTCCAGAATCCAATTATTTGTTCCTTGGTGATTATGTAGATCGTGGCAAACAATCTCTGGAAACAATATGTTTGCTTTTGGCATACAAGATCAAATACCCAGAGAATTTCTTCCTTTTAAGAGGCAATCATGAGTGTGCCAGCATTAACAGAATTTATGGGTATGTGATAATTAATTTCCATTTTTAAATATTTTGTAGTTATTATTGTTTTTAATGAATTTATTGTTAATATTTTAGATCCCTAGCTTTTCTTAAACCATAATATTATGAAATTGTAAAAATACTAAAGTTGTAGTTGTTTTAGGCAAATATGTATTTCTTTTCTTTTCCTAAGTCTTTACAATACAAATAAGCCAATTAAAATATTCTCAAGCTGTGCGAAGTACACACACCAGCTAAAGACACATTGTAGTTTGTTACAATAATCTTTGTCTGTACGAAAGTGGAAACATTTGATTATTTGTTTGTTTACATTGAATAGATTCCAAAACTACCACATTGATTTGATTCTTTTTTACCATTAGAATCCTATATTTTCAGTAATGAACATGGCTATATAATAATTTATAAAACATTTTGGTCATTATGGAAACTTTGATAATGTAACTAAAATGTGACAAAGTCATCAAAGTAAATCTTTGTTTGCTGCAGAAATTATTGACTACTAGCTGTCTCAACATACATTCCGTCTTGAATTTAAATGGTTGTCATTGCAAAATGTAATGTTTACAAGGCCGATTAAAATTCATAATTTCTATATTTTTATAAATCCTGGATTATTGGCATATTTCGTAAATATCTGCGCGAAGCCGGGACGGACTGCTAGTATCTAATATATCTATAATCCTTAATCAATACTTTTAATGTCTACTTTTAATTTTAGTATCACTAATCTAAATCTAAAGTCATTCAATTGAACATAAAAGTAGCACCCAAACAACAATTATTCCTTTAACTAATGTTTGTTTTTTATTTTTAATAAATTATTGCTTAATGATTCTTATATACATAATAATATAAATAATGTATGAATCTGATGATTCATATATGTGTGAATGTATGAAGATCAATATATGTGTGAGTTATGTGTGTGCATTGGTATTGGTGTTTGATCATTGTAAATTGACACCAAAAATTCTTCAGTTTTTTATTACAAAATTATATTTAGACTTCAACACATGAATATTTATTAATATATTCTGGAATAAAACAAATCAGTAGTGATTAACAAGTTACGACAAGATATAGTAGTATGTGGTTTTATTTGAAAATGTTACAAAATAAACAGACAAAAGATACAAATCTTTTGATGTGCAAGTACTCTAAAAGTTTGAGTATAATGAATGTTATTGTGGTGCAATTTTGATTTAAAAGTGTAAAAAAAAAGTAGCTCTTGCTGGCATTGAAGGATTAATGTTCTAAACAGTGTTTTATTTTTATCAATTTGATATTACCAACACATGTTTTGTTTTGCCAGATTATATATACGGACTAAATAAAAAACAAATTCATCACAAAGTCAAGGCAGGTTGGGTTATTGCACAGTTTTATCGCGGATTATACTATCTTGACGTGTTTGTTATCTACGTGTATTATCGCGTGATGAAACCATTGTGTGTGTATTGAAAATATATTTTTAACATCGACAATACTTGTTTTGGAAAATAGGCATTAACGAGCAGATAATCTACTATATTGTATACCTTCCAGTGGTTCGCGGCAATATCGAATTGATTGCGCCATAATAATATATTTATTTGATACAATATATTAATAATTAAACAGTATAAATATTACGGGGACAATCAGTAGAAACTCAATATAGTGTTATGTCAATGTAGTTATTTTTCTCAAACACTGACGTCCAAATACATGCATGAAATAAATCGCAAAAGAAAAGTTGTCATATCATATAATTAAATTATATGGGATAGATCCGTTGCAAAGTAAAAGCTGATGCCACATTCGGTGGACGTGTGAAAGATGCCACTGCAATGTGAGCTTCTTGAGCCCTTTGAGAAAGAAATGTCTTGTGTGTATCTCCTTGACTGAAGATTCTCAGAAAGCCCTCGCAATTCGCTTATATTATCAAAAATATCTAGCACCGAAGTTACAGTACATTATATCGCGTATAACACAAACATATTCATGACTCACACTAAATTATATCAATAAAGAATAGAACTGTAAGTTGTAATGTTGCCGACCCTACTTGGAATACATGTAGGTACGAACTACGTAAGCAAATCAACAAAACAACACATAAAACAGTTCACAAAATTATTATCTGATGTCATAGTGTTTTGTCATTACTAAAAATATGTTGAGTCCGATCGAACTTTCGTCTTCGGCCAAAAAATGGCGAAATCTTACGGGTTCACCAACTTGAAATATCGTGGGGCATTCGGTTAAGTCGATTAGTGGACGTCACCGCCGACTGGTTAATTACAAGTCTGGTGGCTTGAGTTTATATTTTACAATTAAATGATTAGGTAAATAACTGTTGTGGCGGAATAGTGTTAGTAATATTTGCTTATGCTTATTGATATTATTATTTTCAACAAAAGTTATGAAGAACGTTTTGATATTTGTTTATGAGGCCACGCTCGATTCACACTGGCTATGCACTTGTAATGTACATATTAAGTCCTTACATTTGAAATTTGCGTTTTCTATGGGAGGAACAAAAATTCGAATATTTTAATATAATATATTAAATTAATTTAAGTTATGAACCATTGTTTTCTATGCACTTTTGCCATCTCATAGGAAGTTCAAAAGGATCCCTTTACTAAAAAAAACCAGTCGGACGGGAATCGATAAATTTTTTGGAGACGATTTGGACTGCTCCATCGGAGTTGAATTTTTTTCTCCTGCAAGAAGTTATCCAAATTTCTAAACAAACGGTAATCTGTTGGAGCAAGGTCCGGGGAGTATGTAGGGTATCTTAGACTTTCCAATTGAAGCTCTCCACCAGTTCTGATGGTCGAAATTTCCAGAAAGAAAACGTTGGTACCAAAAACGACACTTCGTTTTTTTTTTCCAATACTGCCGTCATACACATCATTCACCCTTCGAGTCGTTTCCGCAGTACTAGTGCCACGGCGGAATTGCACTCGTAAATAACGCGATATTTTAACTTTTCCATTTTGTAGAATGAGTGACGCAGACAGAAAAAATCATCGTATCACAAATACATGGTAAATAGCTGTAGAAATTTAAATACGGAATTCCTTACCAACTAGGAGAAATTCGCGATAAAATGGCCAGTATGAAAGACTCCAAATTCAGAAATAAGACCTAAAGTTATACCAAAAGTGTCCACTGGTATCACACAAGGATTACACAACAAATCAATAGTATTACACAACAAATCAATAGATTACACAACAAATCAATAGTATGATGGAAACTTTAAGATGAGATGCTGACTAGTATCGTCGTGTGACACGAGGCTCAACCCGGATTCTCTTTAAAAAAAAAAAACTTTATTGGAGCTGGAATAGAGCTTCGTAAGCCAAAAATCCAAATACATAATTGCCATCGCAGAAACAATTCCCGTTTCAACTGACTTTAAAAAACGAAGGAGGTTCAAAATCCGACATTAGTTTTCTTAAACTCGATTTGCCTAAAATAATGTTTCTTTTTACATTTTTGTTACGCGATTACGTCGTCAATTGTGGACAGATTTTCAAAATTATTTTTTGTTTGAAAGTTTTACTCCCGAAGTGGTCCCATCGTCACAAATCTTGATCTCATAATGAGATCTTGGTGAAATCGAGGGCAATATAAAATTATATAAAAGGCCACAAATTTTACATACAAATCTAGCTTTTTCGCAATGTTTCTAATGTTTACGTATGTAATACTTTCAAATGAACATTGCGTTTCATAGTCTATATAGAATCTGATGTTAGTTTCGGAGAAATCCAGGAAACCCTCAAACTTGATGACATCAGCGGGAAGTATATGATCAGCACATTAGACAGCTAGATCCCTGTTGTCCTCTCTCGGCTTGCGTGTGGGCAAATACAAGGGGATTTACCATCAACCTTCACCTGACGCCTTTTATTTGTTATTCGATTAAAACTTGTGACATTTTTTTAGCTTTACACATTGTGCACATCTAAAATTATAAAAGCAAAAGTTTCTTTGTATCTTTGTTACACTTTCAATCATAAAATCGTCGTTTTTGTTACGATTCTGCAAAACCTGGTTGCAGTCCTGCAGCCTTAGTCTCAATCATGATCCTCTCAATGCAAAAATGGTATCACAAATTGGTAACACGGACCAATTCTAATAGTGGACTGTTTGTCAACAGCTTCTACGACGAATGTAAAAGGAGGTACAACATCAAGCTGTGGAAGACATTCACAGATTGCTTCAACTGCCTACCAGTAGCTGCGATAGGTAAGTTTTTAAAGTTATTGGTCTTCCTCTCCGTCACACAGCACACAGGAGTGTGTTGGAGCAGGAAGTATACATGGATCCTATTATGTATTATTCCAGTAGACATAAAAGCTTGTGTCAGTTGACTAAGCATCGCCAGTGAAATACATTGCCCCCAAAGATTTCTGTCTCCTACAATAGGATATAAAGCCTACAACTTTGTTCACCCACTCATAAAAAAATCAATAAAAGACTTATTTAAATTAAATGATTGTCACTAAGCCTAAATATTTATAAGCTACGAGAGGGTTCCATATTTAGTTCAGTGCCCCACAGCCTTGTAATTAGTTGCTCGGCTAAGCATAAACTCTGGTGCCGAATGGATTCATTTGACACTAGGCAAGCCTTCCTGCTTTATAACGAAATGTTATAGCAGAGCCCTGGCACACTTCACTAATTCACCAAGTACTCTAATGCGAATAAGAATTCCTCAATGGCCGTGTCGCCTATATTAATATCACGTTTCATGTGAAATCGTACGGCTAATTTTCGAGACGTCGCTTTGAACGCTATTTCCTGTTTCCTATGTACAGCTCTACTCCATTAAAGCCGACATTTCTATTATTTCTGAGAATAATAGAAATGTCGGCGTTAATAGAGTAAGGCCATTGGAACTGATTTCTTCAGGCTTTTATCTGAATTTGCACATGGTAAATAAAGATAATTTGACAGTCAAATTAATTATATGCACAACCCATTCTCAGTCATTCTTTTATCTATCAATGTACACAAAAATCGCTTGCAACTTATAAAAAGTATAGTCGGTAGTATTCGCACCGTATACCGTTAGTTATGTCCGTAATATAAACCTGATTTCACAATCTCCGAGCTTTGAAGGAAAACGGATATTTAATTAGTCATACAAGGTTGTATCGAAAAGTATTCCGCCTAACCAAAAAAATAAAAACACATACTAAATCAGTTATATTTCTATTTTTTTACATAATGTCCATCAAGTTCGATGCACTTTAGTATCCATTTATTAAAGCATTTCGACCGTTGAAAAAAAAATTCTTCATAAGAGTCAAAATATGAGTCTACAGCTGTTTTGACCTCGTCGTCTGTCGAAAACGTTTGACCTCTCGAGTGCTTTTTTAGATTAAGGAACAGAAAGAAGTCTGCAGGTGGCAGATCAGATGAATAAGGCGGATGCGGTAATAGTTGAAAGCCACAATTGTGGACTTCAGCCATTGATTGCACAGACGTATGGACACGGGCGTTATCTTGACATTCACACATTTTGTTTAGAGCATTCGTGGACGCTTTGCTTTTATTTCCTCTTGTAAGCGACGTAATAAGACAGTAGTCATCAGAGTTTATAGTCTAATCCCTTGCAGGATAATCAATCATAACCTTCAAATAACACCCTTCGAGTTCCAGAATACTGAAATCGTTACCTTATTTGCCTACACTATCGCTTTAGCCTTTTCAGGGGGTGATGAACCAGGTCTTCTCCACTGTTTCGATTGATGTTTTGTTTCTGGCGTACAGTAATCAACCCATGTTTCCGTTTATTGTAACAAACTGATAAAAAATCACCTGCCTAGGCAATTTATAACAAATAACTTCAAACAGTCACGCGAAATAGTCAATCGCGTCCTTTCAACTGAAAGCAGCCACGGAACCCTCCTCGCAGACACCTCGTGGAAACACAATTAATTGACTATGATGTTTTGTAAGACATACCTCTAATCTGGGCCACCTTTCTAATTTTTTAATCCGCGGTCTCCTATACTTTTTTAATATTTTCGTCAGTAGTGGACGTCAAAGGCCTTCCAGAGCGGGGTTCATCTTTGACACTCTTATCTCTACCTCGCTTGAATACTGGTATCCATTTTTTGTCGGATGAATAAGACAGTACAGAACCTCCTAAAGTATTGACCATATCATCATGGATTGCTTTTGATGATGGGGCTATCATTCTTATGGAGGTACATAACGCACGCTTCTCGATCTGCTCCATTTGCAGAAACTATGTCCAATTGCTTTGTCAAAAAAATTATAAAATCACCACTAAATATCGCACACGTTTCGAATTTCACACAATTAACTAGTCTGAATTGAATTAAATAATGTGGAGAGATTTGGTTTTTAGAATTGAATGAATGTGTGTTGGTTACATTTCAATTCATCTAGTAGGTTAAAAAAATATCCTAAAAAACAGTTTCAATTTTAAAGTATTACTAAAACTAGATCGAACGAAGATTTTTATGAATAAGACGAGTTTAATCATTGCGAGGATACCGTTGTGGTTTTATTTAATTAAAATAATAAAATCGAATGCATATTATAATGAAATGTATTAAATCACGTAATTCTTTAAAAAAGGGATGGGATGTATATCTAAGGTACATGTATAAGTTTATAAAAAAATGTTGGCACAGGAATTTATTAAAAGTTAAACTCGGCTGTCCCGGACCTATACGGTCGATCAGCGCCCTAATCAATAGCACAGTGTGTACCAACACCTGCCAGTCACCAGGCAGCAGCTCCCGGCTGGCCTCACAATCTGCCGCACGTCTGGCGCTCTTTTACCACACTACATCTAATGTAGCATACATTCGACGTAGTTTGGATCACATTAAATAAAAAGCTACAGTACTATAATTATTTTGTATGAATAACATAACAAAAGTAGTAGTAATTAGTACTGTCATTGTGTAAAAGTATCCCGTTGTGACAGTGAACCCAAGAAGTATCAACTGGGTCAATGATTTTCTATTGTACACTATTTATATTGACTTATGACACCAAA
This sequence comes from Eumaeus atala, assembly GCA_017140195.1. Classification (NCBI taxonomy): domain Eukaryota; kingdom Metazoa; phylum Arthropoda; class Insecta; order Lepidoptera; family Lycaenidae; genus Eumaeus; species Eumaeus atala. The sequence goes on from JAFELO010000837.1 coordinate 813,421, forward strand.
AATAGAAATCTTAAATTATAAGCTATTAATTAATCAGCCACTGTGTACATGTGACATGGCTAAAATTACCGAGGCGGACCATGATCCTAAAGATAATTTTAGCCTAAACCGAGGAGCATACTATTTAGTTCACGTAAATAGTCAAACAACAGCAAGACAACAATTCTTTAGGACATAAACATAGTGCAACGGGAACCAAACTTTCACACTTGTGGTGTCTGTGGACCCAAGTTTCTCTATACGCAGACGAGCTGCAGCAGCGGCGACATGTTAGGGTAAGCCCCGCACGTTGCGTTAGCGGTCTCGGGTTCGAATCCCGCCCAGATCTATAACAGTGAACTTAAATATATAAAATTTTGATGTCTTAAGTTTATACGAATGTTGCTCATTGTTGTAACGGGTAGACCATGGTTACTGTAAAGCTTCTGAAACATCGGGCTAGTTAAATAATTAAATAAGCCGCGATAAAATCCGTAAAATTAGTTTTATAATAGAAATTCTTAATTGTGTAGAAAATGTATTTTCGCTGTATATAGTCCCCTAACACAGATCCTCACATTGCTTAAGACGGCGCTAGGCCAACGTAGTATGAACTTTGTACATATTAATATATGTTTATTGT
>JAFELO010000837.1:814191-856308 GCA_017140195.1 Eumaeus atala
TAACACTTGAATAAATAAATAAACTTCATATACTATATCCACAATAATTTAATTTCAACTTGCTTTTACGACCTGTTTTGACTTATGAAACCTGATGATGGATGATAAATCGAAACCGGTCCTACATGTAAATTGCAACGAAATAATTGTGGAAATAGCATATAAAATTTATTTATTTATTCAAGTGTGAATTTGAAATATGTTAATATCTCGGGTCATACAGTAATTTATACTGTTGTGTCACGTTATCAGCGGTCGGTGAGGCGCCATATCTCTCTCTCTCTCGTATCTCTCGTATGCCGTGGAAGTGAATTATAACAGAATTGCATTCCCACATCACGCGGAATTCTAATGCTAATGTATTATATAATTGCATATCTTAGTGTGATTCCACTTCCCAGTGAAAACATACCGTATCAATATCAGGCTTAATCGATAAGCAACTAAGGGAACGTCGCATCTAAGTAAAACTGCATAATTGCTGTGCAGTCGTGCAGCTTCCGAATGGCCCGTTGGGAGTTTGGTGAGAAGGAGAGCAAAACCATACATCATCTGTATAAATGTGTGATCACCAGTTTCAAAAGAATATTTATTATAAATTTCTTCTAGGCATGAATAGTATCAGAAATTATTTTTTGTAAGAGGTAGTGCCATACTGCATTGCAGTCGAATTGGGCCCGCAAAACCGGGATACCTCTCGCCCGCATGAGACTACCGTAAAGTGACAGCATAACTGTGCAGTTTGTGAGCGGGGTGGCCCGTTGGAAGTGGAGAAGGAAAGAGTGGCAACGCACATGCAGGATAACAATGATGCTGATGGTATGGGCGGCAGAAGTCGGCAGAATATTCCGATTGCTCGTTTGCTGTTTTGCTTTACTATAAAAATAAACATCGCGCATAAAATAAATAATACTAATGAATATCTGTCTTTTATGTTTAAATATTTTGTCGTAGTGCGTCAATGAACGCGATCTTGTTGAGGTAACTAAAGTTGGCACGTGTGTTCTTCCAGTGGACGAGAAGATATTCTGCTGCCACGGCGGGCTGTCTCCCGACCTGCAGGCGATGGAGCAGATCCGGCGGATCATGCGGCCGACCGACGTGCCCGACCAGGGGCTGCTGTGCGACCTGCTGTGGTCCGACCCGGACAAGGACACCGTCGGCTGGGGCGAGAACGACCGCGGCGTCAGCTTCACCTTCGGCACTGAGGTATACCCTTTTAGCACAATACGTAAATAACGTGATTCCTCGGGAGCTAGTGGCTCGTGTAGCCTTAGCTACATTAGTGCCGACACATGAACCGTACGTGTCTGAAGGCGGTTGCGATATACGTTGATATGTCCGCGAAGACACAGTCCATCTACTTTATATAAAATTTGCCTATACCTATATCATGTTGCGTTGCTTTTTACCCAACGATGACATACATGTAAATCCAATCGGGAGAGGATTAAGACGCGCAGGAGGGGCTGAATCGATGGTTAAATAAATTACAAAAAATATATATTGTATTTTGATGACGATAAACATGTGGTTAAGACATTACAAACAAATAAACATTGGCATCCTTCGTGAACACGAAGTGAGTGACATGTAAACAGCCGGCGAAGTCTTAACCTTGCCCGCCCTGGGTGCCGCGGTGCGCGGAAATGTTTCAGACGCGATAAGGAGCGATACCCGATAACATTGGTGTCAGACTCTGTCAGATACTGGCAAACGCTTTTCACCCAAGTTTGTAGTCATTATCATTACGTATGTATAAATCCCGCTACCAAAAGGACTACCCAAAGGATTTTAATGCTGTTTTCAGGTCCACTATATCTAAAACATTTTATGCGCGTGCATTTCTATAATCTCTATACAAATATGCATTTTAACACGATTTTACGAAACAACAATATAATGTTCTTTGGACTTGTAGATAATAAATAGGTGTACGAGCAAGTCCGCGATGGCTTATCTATCTAGTAAGGATCTTTTTTCCTTTTGATATTAGGAAAAATTATCATTAAATTATATTGGGAAAAAACAATCAATACGGTAATAATGTGTATATATAATAACAGTTTTTTCTTCGATTAAATATATATTAATAAGATAGAATTATGAAGTACGGGAACAGAGCGCGACGCGCGGGTGGTACACTGTCGTCACGCCATGCTGCTCTCCAATACATTTAGATTTCGATTTTTTTTTTGTGATTGCACCCGTTCGAGAATCTGAGCGGATCGCTAGATATAATATGGTCTTTATTGTGACAATCAGTAACTAGAAAGAAATAATTTAAAATCAATTAATGGATGAGGTTAAAAACAAAGAAATAAACGAATAATGTAGGTAACTCTTGTGATACGTTACTACCGACGCCCTTACATCTAATCCTAGAATTCGTCAAATGTCATAACATTATCAACGTAAAGCAGGTTCTAGTGAAAACGTCGTTTAAATATTTTCATTTATAACTTCTTCCCTCACATAAATAATATGTAAAAATACCCAGATAGTGCAGACTAAAAGTCAAACTAGTTCGATGTCTCATGCGAAGAACGATTTCCGGTCTTTCATCCAGTAACAGACAACAGCGGAAATCTATGGTAACTTTTTAAAAATCTATAAAATGATATCTGCTTTGCAGGTGGTCGGCAAGTTCCTGTCGAAGCACGAGTTCGATCTCATTTGCCGCGCGCACCAAGTCGTCGAGGATGGCTACGAGTTCTTCGCCAAACGACAGCTCGTGACTCTGTTCTCGGCGCCCAACTACTGCGGCGAGTTCGACAACGCGGGCGCGCTCATGTCGGTGGACGAGACGCTCATGTGCTCCTTCCAGATCCTCAAGCCGGCTGACAAGCGCAAGCTGTACTCTGGCCTCAACATGGGCCGTCCTAACACGCCGCCGCGGGCGCAACCCAAGAACAAGAAGAAGTGAGCACACTGATATGTACTTTATAGTATTGACAGAGAGAGACGCTGCCACACTCATACCCTGATGCACTGCCACACATGTGCACTCTAGCACACTCTAACACTTGCACATGTTATACTTAGCTATAGTTGTGCTCTCGGTTCAATAGAGTATGCCGTGGCTAATAATTTATAGTTTTTTAACACTAAAATATCACTCCATTATGTGATCAATGTTGATTTATGTATGTATTCGTATATTATAAATTGACAATCTGTTGGTCTCTGTAAGTGCTGAGGGTGTGGGAATGTATTATTGGGAAGTATTGCCCTACTACAACATATAAGCTGAACTTTCAGACTATTCGACTGACTACTTAAACTAATTATCGTCTATTTAATTAAGAAAAGATTTTCATTCGTTGGGTTACATAAATCCAAGTGACATTAATTGAATCCCTATAATTGAGTTATTTTTGTAATACCATTAAAAATATGCAGTAAGGTATTCAAAAAGACACTGCAGGAAAAGGCATTACGTATGCAATGTACGACTTCTTCTCCAAATAAGAGAGGTTTTTATTAAAAATATATGTTAGTATTACATGGTAAATAGTAAGCATGGTGTGGGTAAACATTTTTAACTTCATGCAGAAGAGTAAGAAAAGTGCCATCTACACACAACAAATAGTATAAATTATTAAACGAAATCATTGTATCATTTAAACTGCGCAAAATGTGAGCGAGAGTGGCGAGACAGTAACAAATGTGAATTATGTAATAGTGGTTATAATGAATAAAATGTAAATTGCTACATATTGACAAGTGTCGTTATTGATATAAATATCACACATTCGTGCGCTGCTGAGCACGTGTGCGTACACGGATGCAATGCGTGCGGGTTTGCGTGTGCGAACACGGATGCGTGTGTTTGTGCGTGCGTGAGTTGGGGCGCTTGTGCATGTCACTGACGTGTCCGCTTGTCCGCAGCTAACTCCGTGGCGGCTGGCGCCGGGCGCGCTGCCGCGCCGGTTGGTTCCGCGGATACCTCGGCGGAGTTCTCGCCGTACTTGGCTTACTCTCATTCATCTACTCCGTTTTCCTGTGATCGCCGACAAACTGGCTTTCACGTTAAATATGTTCGGTCAAAGTTGATTCAAGGTTAACATTGCAAACGTAACTGATAGCATTTTCATTCTTTTAAGTCTAATTATATTACCATTTTATCTAAATAGAACGCTAAGCAAATTGAAGTGTATCAAAACTTAAAGTTCATATTTGTGAACAGGCAACCAATACGTTGCGCTTGACATGTCCAAATATGAACTTTGAGGACCAGTTACAACACTTCAGTTGCTACAACTACATTGTATACTACACATTGAAAAATGGATGATGTATATTATGAAATGTCATTGATTTCGGACCACTTCAGGTTCATATTAGTATGTACTTTTCTTTGTCGATTACAAATATTGATGTGTTTTACTGGTCGTACAGATGGCAACTAATACAAAAAGTTAATTTTTACAAAAGAAACGTGACCGAATGTAACACATAAATTCAGTCTGATATAAAGAAACGACCGAGTGTAACATATAAATTCAGTATGATAAAAGTAATCAGATTTTTTTGTTGAACTTGTTTAGATCATGATCTAGACATGAGTTTTGACCGATCGTGCCCGTGAATCGTCGATCGCAATAAGCTATCTAAATATCGTCATTGGTTCCCAAACTGATGTTGACTCATTGAACCTGACTGCGAGTGTTCGGGTCGGTCGGCGCCGCCGGGTTCGCTTTGCAGTTTAATGTTTAGTGTTAAGAAATAAGCCTAATAGAGTGTAACCGCCGCTCTCTTGAAGAACAGTTTTAAAGTAACGGCTGGGATCGCGTTCTTGAATCAACGGAGCGAGAGATGAGCCCACCCCTTGATAAATACAATAGGTTTTATATGAGGTATGGGAGGGGTAATTTGTTTAAATATGTTTATTATTGAAATTGAAGCGATCGATGTTAGAATGTTTGATTTCCATATATCTTAAAAAAGTGGCTTGTTCTACACTGCCAAGTTTTATAGCCTAAATCTTAGATTTGGCCTCATGTTCCTTTGTTAGAAAAGCTCATAGGATATTTTGTCGTAAGAAAATATATTCTGAATTAAATTCGAACGTGACATCCAACCGTTGCTTTGTTGTGTAAAGCCTTATGTTAGCTGGAGTGGGAAATGCATGAATGTGGTGAGGGCGCTAGTGTCGTCGTGTCTGCAACAATCAAAGCTGTATCGAAACATTAAGTGTATCTGAATGTCGTATAATTAATTAAGAGTAATTAGTGTGTCGAGCCTAGACGACGATTTCAACGTGTATGTAATAACACCGGCTCTAAATAGTTGCCTGGCGCGAGAACATACGTTTTCGTTTTAATGAGACCGCATATATGTTTTACTGTGAACATGAATTATGATAATAACTTATTGCTACTTTTATTCTTGAAAGTTGACGTTGAAACCGTTTTAAAGTAGCCTTTCGAGACATTGCACACACACGACGCGCACTGTCGGAAGTCAAACGTGCAAGTGCCAGTTGTGCCGAAGCTAGAGTCTCTGGCTAACATTTATTTACGCACCCGGCTGTAGCTGATCCTAAGGCATAAAAAAATGCTGTTTTCACTCGATCGTGTTTTCTCTTCACTGAGGCTGAAGCTATTTTAGCGGCCTGACTTATCATAAAATACCGTCGCTAGATGACCCTAATAATGTTTTTGTAGCTGGTCAGTGAAACGGTCTTATACTCTTTATTATCAGTGGAACACGACCGGGTGTAAGCTTGTAGCCTTTGGACGTAAATAGTAACTCACTGCTCCGGGCCAGAATTATTATTGGCTGGCAACTAGTAAAACTAGTAAGATGCGAATAAAGTGCGCTTCTGTATAATATTTTGAAATTGTACCTTCATCTTTATTTATTTTGCGTTCACGAAATTAACAGTTTCGTTAAAATTTCATGAGAAGAACTAGCATTTTCTTTCTCATCATAGTTTTAAAACTTATACACATCCTTGTGGCTGGAGCCATTTTTGAGATTATTAAATAATGTCCACCGAATGACTGCGGTTAAAACTCACATTTACCGCATAATGTTTTAAATACAATTAGAATTGAATGTCTTTGTATAGGGCAATGTCATGATCTGGCATTTTTACTCGCTTATGAAGTAAGGGGTCATGTTATTGCGAGTTGTGTGACAACTCTTCGCGTCGGTCTGCACCAGACGCCAGTTGGGACGTCTAAGAGCGCGATTTGTGTCGCAATTATTTATTTTGCTATTTCCGAAGCGTGAGATGACCGTCAAGCCAGTTTGAATCTATGATTATTACATGTACGAACAATATTGTATAATAATTCGTAAATAAAACTTTCATAATGCATTTTGTTTATTGAATATCCCCATGTACTACTTTACATATTCAATTTATATTAAAGCAGTGCAGGTTAGCTGTGGTCGTTAGCGACTTACGTTTAAACTGATCTAGGGAGCGAGCACCAATCTGAAAACAAGAAGATGAAACAAATGAAAACATGTCGCAGGTGCACCTCAACATAGTTGGGTATCACATAGGTGTTTTCAAGGAATTAGTTGAAGTCGGCGAAACAAAGTACTACTCAATGAATATTATTATTGCGAAAGTTGTATGTTTGCTACTCCTTCACGCTAAAACATAAAGATAAAAGTGTCTGAGTATTTGTGGGACACATTACTTATAAGTTATACCGGCTACTCATAAACCGCACGAAACGCGACACCGTAGATATAACTTTACAACGGCATCAAGTAAGCGAGAGGTACCTCCCCGGTTGTACCGGCCCAATTCCGTTGCATAGGAGGATGTTTTATGCACTATGCATGGCACTACCTCCTATGCAGCATAGCACTACCTCCTATGCAGCAGTGCACCACCTCCTCCTATGCAGCATGGCACTACCTCCTCCTATGCATCATAGAACTACCTCTTACAAAATTAAATATGGAGGCATTGCAGAGTTCATACTTCAGCTCACAGCGGGCACGACTGGGAGGGGAGGCCTCCCCAGGAGAGTACCGGCGTCATCTGTCGCGCTTGGCTAGGTTATGAAATTCCCTGTGCCAGGTTAATGTTCAAAGAACGGAAACGCATACATCAGCACAGTGCAAGTGTTTAAGGGCATATTGGTTCCCACGGATGTCGATTACGTTTGTTGGTCTCACAAGCGTAAAAATAAATATTTATATAAAAAGCTTGTAAAACATATTATAAAACTTACCACTTAGTGATTTTTAGTTTCGTTTACATTTACCAGCAAAGTATAATATGAAAAAGAAGTTTTCATTATCTGAAATAAAAAGCATAACTAAAATGTTTCCACACAAGCAAAATTTTATCGTTTTTTTTAGATAAAAGTGTAAATGTTTAAAAATGTGCATTCCATCCTATCTATGGGAATAATACATTTTAACATATTAGGTACATATTATCATAACTTCTTGCGGTCTATGGTTGAGTGCAATTGTCCATCCCGCATCGGCTTTTGCACTGAGATCGTCTTTTCATAGTGAACTGACCAACGCTATAAAACTTACCAGGACGAAAGTCTGCAAGTCTATGGGCAAGATATGGCCCGCACGTATAACCATCGGCTTGCGATTCGACAGCATTAAGTGGAGCAGCATTCGGCGTGGGCGCACACCCATCGTGGGCCAGGCGCACTGATATGCCGCTTCCGATACACCATTCGCCTGTACCATACGAAAGGCCGAATTATACACAATACACTTACGTTTCCCGCCTGGTGGTCGCGCGTGTCAGTCACACGCGATCACGTTGATACGGACATAGCGATATGTTCTGCTGGGCTTACAGGCCTTTCCTCTGGGCCTGGTAGGTTAGCGCGTACCATGCGGGGGCGGCGGTAATGAGGCGTGACCGGATATACGTCTTGTAAATCCCCAGTTTCGTCTGTGTCGATACTGCAACCGAGATACACTACTGGGGATGGATTCCCAAGACACATCCTGACCTCTAAACTTTAACCGCCCCGGCATGGAGCGCCACTTGCTGACATATAGCGACGTCATCTTATCCACGTTGTCGGACATGCGCCACCTGTCGAGCCACTCCGGCAACCGGTCCATCATGCGCCCAGTTAAGAGCTCCGGCATTCGGGACGAGTTAACGTATGCGCTGTCGTCGGCGAACAGCGCGATTATGACATCCACCTCGCCTCTCCCGAAGGATCATTGAGTGTGGGGATGTCGTTGGTGTAGGCCGCGTACAGGCAAGGGGATAGGCAACTGCCCTGTGGCACTCCGGCACGTATGGCCTTCACCGAGGAGTGCCTCCGCTCCACTGCTACCCGGAAGGCCCTACCTTCCAAGAATGACACCACTAGTCTCACAAGCGCCAGCGGGACGCCAGCGTCCACCAACTTGTACAGGAGTCCCGGGTGCCAAACCCTGTCGAAGGCCTTCTCCATATCGAGAAAGACCGTGACAGAGTGTTTCCCCTTGTTCATCTCTACAGACAAGTGGTGGATCACCCGCGTCAGTTGCAACGTGGTCGAGTGGCCGCTCCGGAAGCCGAACTGTTCATCCCTTATGGGAATGTACAACTTCATCCTCCGAAGCAGAAGCCTCTCGAACAACTTGGAGATGTGGGACAGCAGCATCATCGGCCGGTAGCTTCCGGGCAGGCTTCGGGGCATGCCCGACTTCGGCGGAACGATGCAACGACGACGACCCTCCCCTCTTTCCAGGTCTCCGGAAAGTGGGCCGTCCGGTGAATGCCATTTGCGATCTGTGTGAGAGCCACTGCTGCTCGCCAAGGCAAGGCAAGGCTCTGTGGGGGGGATATCGTCGGGGCCTGGAACTTCGCGCCTCAAGAGGCGAAGTGCGACTTTCCGCAGCTCAGAGGGAGAGATGAAATGACGCTGAGTGGCGGAGTCGGGCTCTGACGGAGCTCTCGAATTCGGCACTCCACCTGCTCGTGGTGCTCTGCGGAGGACGGCGCCGCTGGGTGTGGTGAAAACTGTGAGAGTAGATGTGATGCGAGCACTTCGGCGCGTGCCTGCGCTGTGTGTTTCGCGCCTGTGGTGTCTAGGAGTGGAGTGATGGTGGTTATTGGCCTCGTGAGACGTCTGTTTAGGGCGTGCAGGCTGGTGTCGTTTTCGCTGGCATGGAAGACTGTACACTCCCAGCCTGCTCCACGACACTCCCTCACCTTCACAGACAGTTCCTAGGCCAGCTTCTTGAGTTGTGCCTTGATCCTCGGACAGCGGGTGCGGGCCCAGAATTCGCTCATCTAGCGGTTCTTCTGCAGGTCCGCCAGTAGGCTCGGGGGGAGCTCACCCCTCCGGCGCGCTGTCACCGGTACAACGGTGGTCGCCGCCGCCCGCGCCTCCCGGATTTTTTCCGTGAAGCGGCGAGCGGCGGTCTCCCCCTCAGCCGGGGTAGACAGCTGCCCGGCGATGGTGAAGTCGACTAGGCTATCCTGATAGACGGCCCAGTCGATCCTCTCTCTGGTCCGCACTCCTTCCCTAAGGATTGCTCCGGAATCAAGTGTGACGAGGATGGGTAGGTGTTGAGTGCCGAGGTCGTACAGGACCTCGATGTTGACCGTGGCCTTGAGGAGGCGATGTCCAGAACGTCCGGGGTGCGTAGGGGATCCGTAGGTACGTGTGTAGGACACGATGGTCCTTGAACCGTGTAGCCGCGCTCTTCCGTTCCTCCTGCAGGGTGAAGCCAGCGTTGTTCGTGACGGCCGATCCCCGAGCTGGATGCATGGAGTTTAGGGTCGTTGGCCGGGGCGGTAAGGGATGGGTGTGGGCCGTACTCGACCTGTCCCTCCCTACGCAACGGAGCTGCGGGCGCAGAGGCGGCGTGGTGTCGGCCGTGAGGGACCAGTCGAAACTGGTCTTCCTGCACAGCGGGCTTTCGGATGGCCATACCTCGGGCTCTGGCCTCCCTGAGGAAGGCCTTACACCTTCGGTCGTTGGCGGTGTGCGGGCCCTTGCAATTAGCGCAGGTCGGGGTAGCGCAGGTCCTTTCGGCAGTGGGCAGTCCCCGACTGCATGGACCCCACCGCAGCGGACGCACCTAATCTCCCGGTGGCAGTGCGCAGAAGAGTGTCCTAAGAGCTGACATCGGTGACACTGAGCTGGTCCCTGTCTGCTCTTCCACCCCTCTACGACTACTCCGGGCATGCAGAGGAGCTCTTTCTCCTCGTAGAGGCGTCCGAGCTCCTCGCTGTTCAGGCGGTCCAGCTGCACGTGGTACAAACAGCCGGGTCTCCCGCTTCTCGCCGGTATGTGCCGCACGAAGCGCACCGAGAAGCCCAGGCCCCTGAGCTCCTCGGCGATGCACTCGGTATATATATATCTCCTTCTCGTCACTTAGTTGAATGAGCCTCTCGACTTCCTTTGGCCTCGTTTTTATAACGATCTCGCCACGTGATCACCATCTTCCTCCCCAAGTCAAGCGAGCGTAAAGAAGTTTCACTTCAAAAATTATTAACCGTAACCCTAAACCGTAGACGGTGTTTATTTTTCAGATAGATATTTTTTTTTTGCTAGAATTTACTGAAACCGAACTCCCTCTCCGCAGTCTCATCGTCGAAATCAAACGCCTATATGCACATATGTGATACGGCGTTATTTTTGAAATTAAAGAATAATATCCAAAAGGATACTACTAACTTGAATTATAACTTGAGTTCCGCTGTAACAATAAATAAAAATATCCACTCCAACCGCTACAAAGTACTCAAAGGTAGGTAAGTCAAATTTCTGAAACAATAATAAATACGAACGCACATATATTTAATTGCATAAATAAATTTATATTGGTAATTAATTGGTACCTAAGTGTAAAGTATAAGATACATACATATGAAAGTAACATTTGTGTTTATATTTAGTATGAATAAACTTTACAGCCGAGATTATTGTCTTAACATATCTCGTTAACTATTTTCATATTTTATTATTAGCTAAATTTAAGATATTTGTCACTGGAATTGAAGTATATAAAGTTTGAACTTAGATTTTAGAATAGAGAATTAAAAGTGTACCTACCACCGTAGCAGTATAAAGCAAGGTGCACAGATAAATGGTACATTGTACAACACGAATCACTAGGAGGGGCGAAACAAAATTTTCAAATCGTAACTTGAACTCGTTGATAATCTGTTGTAGTTTAGCGCAATACGCTATACAACTGCAAGTTTCATCGTCATAGTCAGCATCGTAGATATCTGTTCAAAATCAATATTTATAGTCACAAATAAAATGTAGGTAAGGTTTAAAAAACATAATACATTTTAGTAAGGGGTAGTACCATGCTACATACTAGGACGTAATGCCATGCATAGTGCAAGACACTTCATCCTCCTATGGAACGGAATAGGGCCAACACTAACGGGGAGGTACCTCTCGCTCACTTGATGCCGCCTTAAAGTGACAGCGTCGCTGTCGCATTTCGTATGATTTCTGAGTAGCCGGTGGCCACTGGGGGGAAGTGAAAAGGAGGGCAACGCATCGGCATAATTATGCTGAAGTTCACGGGCGTCGTAAGTCATTGAAAGGCAACGCAACGCAAGGCTCCGATTGCGCGTTTGTCGCCCTATACTATAAAAAAAACATCGGCCAAGGACGAGTCGGACTCACAGGTTCCCGAACGAACACGCATAGACAAAAAAGTTGACAAACTTATATTTGCTGGCACAAGTTTTGTTGGTTGGTTTGAGATACCTATTCATAGATATAGAAGACTTACTAAAACTGAATGTTGTAACTGAGAGCGAAAATGTAGGTAAATACTCGTAGGTAGGGATTATTTAAGTATCTACGGATCATATTTCTGCTTGAACGCACAGAAAAAGTGGGTATAAGCCGTTTCATTAAAGAAAACAATCTGAACTGAACTTTTTCATCTATCACACTTTAAACTATTGCTGTCTTCGTCATGTTTACTAGTAACCGGCACTCGAAGCAATAAAATAATACGCACATACTTTTAAATAATTTTTTGTTACTATTTTAAGTTTTATGTTACTTAATGCTTTTTAATTTTGCTTACTTCTTAAATTGTTGTTGTTATTAAATAGTGTAAATCATGTCCTTCAACATTAACTTTTAACAATCAACTATTTTTTTGTGTAATGTAGGCGTCAGATGAGAGTCGGAGCTCTAGGTGATATCCCTTGTATCCATTCAAAAACTAATAATTAGGTTATAAAAACACAAATTATAATTACTCGAAAACTTATCAATGTCATTTCAGGTATCATGATGAGCATTAAACAATAAAAAATCTAATACACCGGCTACCATTATTATGTTAATAAACAAAAAATATATTAAACTTTTTTAGTGACGCTACCGTCGGCTTGAGTCAGCGAGAGTATACATACGTCCGCCATTTATAATTCTTTTCTGTATTGAAATGGCTTATAACTATTCTTTTTACTGTTGGCATGTCACGGGCTGCGCCTATTTATCGATATCCTGTAAAACAATTACAAATAAACAATTACCGAATATAGTTTTACTGCCGTTATCTTTCTGAAACATAAGATATTTTATGAATTAGTTGACGTTTTATGGAGTTTGCTTTGTAAGAAGATATTTCAGGTCCCACGGTACTAACATAAGGTGTAAAAGGGTGTGAAATAATAATGTTGAGAGTAACGCTTTACCGGGCTTACGTCACTTACATGTTTTGCGCACTTTAGAATCATATTCGTTCTTATGGAGTAAATCACAGTCACGTACCGGAGCTGTGGTGTCAACACATAGTAATTTCTATGATAACATTAATTAGGTAGAACATTCTATGAGATTAATTACAGTCTCCGGAGACCTGTGTGTTTATGTGCAAAATATAAAAATTTGGTACAAAAAATTGTAAGAGGAAATGCGTGCTCTGAGCGAGACATACCTCGTTCTGAACAAAACCTTGCCTTGTCTTTTAGCTATACCTGCCTTGTGCCCCAGCGAAGCCTGCTTCGTTCCCGTCTGTACGGCCAGAGGAAAAACTGTAGTAGTACGGTTCTTCTCCTCCTTTATATTCAATTCTTTACACTAAAGTCAAGTTTTTTTCGACCATAATACAACTAGATGATTTGATAAATCGAGAGCTAACGCCACAATATTGTACCTAGCGTAATTCGGATAAGTACCTACTCATAGTGGAACTTACAACGTGCTCGTCAAAATTGTAATGGGAATTTTCCACGTGAGATTCGTTGTAACTGTGGTTGTGTTTCTCGTCGTCTTCAATACTTCCAAACTGAGCCAGCATCGCCTGGTACCGAACGCCTGTTTTTAAAAGTGCCGTGTATCTCAAATTGCGCAAGGAACAACACAATAAGTCCAACTGTCCACACAGAATTATTGAGCCCGCGCCGAAGAATACTCCTATAGAATACAATTGCTGTTAGTTTTTTTTGTGTGAGTCTAAGTAAACATCAAGTCTCAAATTTACAAAAGGCCTGTGTTAAAATTTTTATTGAGGCTTCCTGTGCTATGTACTTGTACATACGACGCCGTGACAACGATAACCTTATTAGATACACAAACCAAAGTATCGCTTCCCAAAGAAGACGTAGATCGACATCAGCAATGAACATCCCGCTTATCCAAATGACTAATCTTCCTCAAACGCGGGCACTATAAACATCCACAGAATTGCTATGCAGACGTGTTTCACATTAACGCGGTACATGTGAGCGAGAGATCGCCGCTCCCCAGCCGTGCCGGTCCAATTCAGCAACTATGCAGTGTATATCTTGGCTAATATTGTTCATAAATATAATACTTGAGGCGTTCCGCGGTTTCATCCGCGTGAATTAACTGTTGAATGTTCATATAAAAGTTTGTCTCCCCTTTCTGAGTGGAATTCCCAAAAATCTTCATTAGTCCTAGACTCTCCACGTATGTTACATGCCAGATTTGAGCTGCTTCCGTTCCGTAGTTGCCAGTCAGCCAATCAGTCACACAGCAATGGAAGAGCTTTATATAACATGTAACAAAGACTCCTATAATATGTAAGAAAGATGAACTCAGTCTTAACTACTTTGGAGAGTGTTAAAAGAGGAGGACCAGCATTCGTATTACTATCGTCGAGTGCGATAAGCCATACGACTACGAGTATTACTATCGTCGAGTGCGATAAGCCATACGACTACGAGTGTTACTATCGTCGAGTGCGATAAGCCATACGACTACGAGTAGAATGGAGTTTAACAGGCGCGTTTTAGATAATGCCCAAGGAAACAGTGAGTTCTGAGTTCTGATGCCTGAATTAAGACTTCCATAGCATAACCCAGTACTAGATCGGGTACGCTCGGAATGTTTTTCGTCGTTGTGAAGTATGTAGAACTAGGGAGACGGGAACATCGAACAACATTTTTGCAAAGTTACGATTAACTAAATTAGTAGAAAAGTGAAAAATTTATTTGTTAGAAATTCAATTGAAATATAATCGGCTGATGGGACCACGTGACTAATTCATGAGCCATACCAACGCACGCGTCGGTGTTTGTAAAGTCTCAAACAAGTAATACGGCGCGGAATAGCAGGTGTAGACCACTTTTTTAAATTGAACAGTAGTACCAAATGAGTTGAACTATTACAATTGAATCTGTATCTGATCATGCCCTAAGCAGGAACAACAGCGACTTTGTTACATACATATAGATGTGTCGGAGGTAGGTAAGTTTATAAGTACCAAGTTGCCCTATCACTAGAGCAATAGTAACTTGTGCTATGCAATGCCTTATTAATATTAAAACTATGATGATAATCTTGGTCACTCCCTCGTACATCCACGGCAGGGGCTTGTTCGTTGTCACTAGAAACAATATAAAGACACAATTAAATTTTACTAATTTTAATTTTAATTAAATGTAAGCACACTTGGAGCAGTTTGTTATTGCCTCTTGAGACTGGTTTAGTAATCGAAGTTCTTCTCATGTAACAACACTAATGTTTAAACATAATTGCGGTTACGGGGGTCATCACTATATTTTATACATATGCACAAGCCAGCGCGCAACATATTTAAATTGTTATAGTGAACAAGCGTATGCAGCTGTCTGTACTTGTTTTTTGTCCGCATTTACCACTACATGTGCCTTTTGCTCACTTGCCACCCTGTAGGACTTACGTCTTATTACACTCATAGGGCCGCATCCCCGTGCCTACATCACATCCAAAACAATAAAAAAATATTATACTCTTATTTTCAAAATTTTATAATACTATCAACGAGCATTGACATCCGCAATATTATCATGCAGATGCGTTGCCCTCCTTTCCTCCTCTATGGGCCACCGGCTATTCACAAACCGTACGAAATGCGACAGGATAGCTGTGAAATGTGAGCGAGGGGTACCTCCCCCGGTCGGTCTGGCCCAATTCGGCCACGTAGTAGTATGGCACTTCCTCTTACTACAACTGATTAAATATACTAAGTCATAGTCAATAAAATACTTTAAGAGATTTTCTGTTTCATATTAGGTACAGCACTGACACGCAGTTGGGAACTGTAGCGCTTGCGGTATGTCCCCTGGTGAAATGTCGAATGGCGTCGATAATTATTTATCATTCGAAACCCGTGGTCATTGTGCTACTGAACTAATAAATTCAACATTACTTACAATACATTACAATAGGTACAAATGTGTACATCGTGATGCTAAAGAAAGTACAAGCCGTGTAGTAATGTGCAAATCTCTTAGCCGCATCATAACTCCGCCGCATAGTCATGTTGGAAACACCACGTGCCGAGTGCCATTTGAAATTTTTGTTTGTGTATTCGATCAGCTCGTAAAACTCCTGCTTATATATAGAGAAATACGACAGCAGGATTACGGTCACCACAATTGGTAGGGCATCTGATAACAGATCTAGGCTGGACATAAGATTCGTCCACGTGAAGTACAAGTGGACTGCAAGAGATGTCAATAGGTTGACTACCACAAACAGGGCGGCACCGATGTATACATTGTTCACGATGATTTCGAAATCGTTCTTCGGTTTCATGATCCAATCCCAGCAGCCAGCGCATTTCAATGGTATGTACAAATAATTGAAATACCCCCGCGGTGGCTTATCAGTGTTTAGTTTATGGTTCTGTACCTAAAATATAATAAGTGATTTTTTTTAACGATGCCACGCTGTTGTAGCGTTGCTGGGCCATTTGAGCGTTGTTAGGCTATTGTAGCATTGCTATGGACATGTATTTCGTCGCTACGCCAAACGTAGCATTACTACGTTGGCGTAGCATAATTAGATGATTATTACTCTGCCCTCTAATAAAGGGTTTACTTAAGGGGAAGGAATGAATACGTACCGGATGCATAATTATTATTCTCAAAGAAATAAATATTTTCCTAAATGATTTTATAAGTGTTGTCTTCACTTGAAGTCACCGTTGTGTTCAGACTGTACTTTTGTACAGTAGTTCCATTATTGACTACGCCTTATTTACATACTAAAGTAGATTAATTGACTTTAAACTATAATGAACATAACTGGTAATAGGGTTGAAAACTTTACCATGACTGTTTATGATATTCACATTAAGTCTTACAGAGAAATTATTCTTTTAAAACTATTAATCTTATGTATAAATAGTATAATTAATAATACCTAAAATTCACTAATATCCTATACATTTACATCATATGTATATATATACAGCTCGCGGGCTTACATTTACTTAATGACTTAATACGTCAAGTTAATTCACCGAATTTAGTAAAATAAGTAGCAAGTTGATAAATAATTAAGAAAATAATTGTATTTAACATTAATGTTTGAGTATGTTTCATGTAATTGTGCATGTACCCTAGCTTATAGTGTCTTGTAGCCTGGAGATGACTTAAGTGACTGCAATGTCTCCTTGGGCATGTCTTTTTACTAATCAATAATAATAACAATAATTTATAAGTTACTAGAACTAGGTAACTCGAAAAATATATCCCGAGGAAACCATTCTATTTTAAGGATAGAAAGTAGCCTTTGTTATTCCATGCTGTTACCTATATCTGCATTATGTTATCCAAATCCAATTAATTGATGTTGCTTGAAACAATAACTAGGAGACCAATATCACATTTAAAATTTTCCAACTATAGTATTAACAGTTAAAAAATATTATTTTTTTGGAAGAGGAACATTAAAATAAATCTACTTTGAAACTACAGCAGCATAATATAATCAGATTTAGATGTGGACTGAATATCCACATTTTTTTAATATCACTAATTGAAATCGGTGTCAACGACTGCTATTTCTAATCTTATTCCTTATAAAATATTTAAAAAAAAACTGAGACTTGTGGCTGAAAAAAAAAATGTTTTGTACACATTTTTTAACTCATACTTGCCAAAGAGCCCATTATCTTAATTTCATAGTTAATATTTATTAATTAGTAATTCTTATTTTAAACGACAACCAGAAAAAAGCTGAACTTTTTAAACATTTTTACATGTATTTTTATCGGCTTCGCACGGATATATTACACATATGGCAAATATTTTTATATAGTTGATGGAGTGTATTGTCACTTCTTGATGGAAATTCATATAATAACTTAAATAAAAAATATATTGTTTAGACTATTTCCACAAATTTATTGATTTAAAATACATATGCATCTTAATACAATACATTTGTGGAAATAGTACAAACAATATATTTTTCATTTCAGTTAGAATAATTTTATATTTCGGACTCGAAAACATCATGCATTACCGTGACAACAAATTCAATTTATGACATTCAAACGTCTGTCGGGCCAGCTGGTTGTCACTATTTTCTGGTTGTCGTTTAAAATAAGAATTTATTTTGGATATTTCTTTCACACCTTTGGTTATAATTATTAAGTATCCAAACTTACCTCTAACGTTTTAGTGAGTGTTATATAGCCTATGTTCATCGAAGATAATATACGGTACTAATTGTAATCATTTTCAAATCCGTGCAGTAATTTCCGAGCCAATGTATACAAACAACTTTTTCCTCTTTTTAACATTACTATAAATAATATTAGTATAGATAAATGTGTATGTTCATTGACCACCTCGATCAGATGTGGAAAATAGCGTGATATCATTTGCTAGAAACTTGCAATTAATTTGACTTGTTTAAAACTTTGCTAGTTTAAAGTAGTTTTCTAATTAGAGACAGTTTTAAAGTGATCCATAATTGAGTTAGATTAACTGTACAAGTCAGGCTTAATTATTTACTTAGTTATCTGACAAGTGGCTCACTGGTGTTACTGTTTTCTAGTGCCTCGTAGTATAGTGGAAGGCATGTTCAGCCACAGACATGAGGTCCCGGATTGGAATGCCGGGTCGCACCATAGTTTATAAAACAGTCCTCACTTCACTGTCAGGAAATACGCGATGTAACATACTCATGCCTCTCGTTAAGATGTCGGGCCAGCGCCTAGTTTCTCGCAGGTGCGATTGTCTGATAGCCGTCCCGTCCGACTAGGAGAATGAGGGAGGGAGTGCACTCGTGTCTGCACTATAATATGTCCTGCGTAGATCAGTAGATTTTTCGGCAAAAACGTATTAATCTGGGTTACAGTTCAATCGGCCGGCACGACCAGAAGAGCATCTTTTTAATTTTTTTATAGCATAGCGGACAAACGAGCTAGCGGAGCAATTTGTTAACTGCACGCCCACTAACATTCATCCGGTTACGGTCATATATGAGACGAGCTTCCCTCGCCGCGTATCCTCATTGGGCCACAAACCGCACGAATTGCGTCATCATAGTTAACACTCTTTTTTTTTTCTTTTTTTTTGACGTGGGGAAACGCATTTACGCACCTTCACCGGCCCTGGGTGGGGTCCAGTGGTGTGTGGGACTAGCGGCACATGATAGTGTCGCTCCTCCTGATCTTCAAGCCCCCTTTCTTATAAGAGGGGTACAAAGATCCCCCTCGGTTCAATTGGCTTCGCCGGGTTCATCCCAGGCTACTAAGCCCCACCGCCACGACAAGGCTTGAACCATTGGGACGGTTAACACTCTTAAGGCAATTCAATTCGATTTCGATTCGATTCGGCTACAATACAAAGATGGTCCTACCTCCTAACACACCAATATAATTTGCTCACAAAGAAGCGATTGTGCCGTTTGTAGAGCTGTGCGTTTACTTGGTAGGCAGTCGACAGAACCTACCTATCAGGACATATGTTCCTGCGATGCAGGATAAGCTTTTAAGTAAATGAAAATAAATAAAAAAATATTGTGTAAAAAATAAAAACATTTGTAATAATGATATATTCTGTATCCCAGAACTTTATGCATCCGACCGACGTAAACTCTCTTGTTCTAGTTCCCACTCACAATGTATTTTTGGAATCGGTGTCTCTGAAAGGATAAAAAATATTTATTAAAACTATTTTTTTGAGGTCGTTGCGGATCCACCGACAGCAGTGGCGGCGAAACGCAGTTTAAACTTTTAAATTAAAACTCACTGACAAGTGTGGACGTCAAGTTTCAGAAAGTGTTTACAGTAAACTTATTTATAAGCACGTGCTAATCAGCTTCTAAACAAATGTTGCGTAATGGATACGCGGCTTGAAGCTCAGAGTTTACAAAAGTGTATTCTCCAAAGTACTTACCATGATATTTCCTTTATAAATTGTGTTTCCATAGTATCATGGGATCAACAAACAGACTGAGCTTAATGATGTCTACCTGCGCCCGCCACTTCTCTCCTCTTCTCCTATGGGCCACCGCCTGCTCGCAAACCGACACGAACACAAACCTTGACAGCGTAGCTGTCACTATGCTGCGCTGTCATGTGATTGAGAATTATCTCCCCGGTCGTGCCGGTCTATTTAGGCTGCAATGAAGCACGACACTACCTCTTACTAAAATTATACTAATGACATACTCGTCGCCCCGCGTGTCTTATAACAGATGAAGCTGTACGAGACATGTCCATCAGCATAGAGCTTAAAAAAATCTATTTACTTTTCCTTCGAACGTCGTTGAGCAATTTTGTAGATTCGTTTCAGTTCAATCAGCGCACGCATGATTACAACGAGCTGCTGCTCAAAGTCCGATGACTTCACGTCTATTGGAAGTCGTTTTTGTTTGCAGATCTTGACGTACAGACTCCAGATGGCGGACCGCACGTGGCACAGCTCCACGTGGCGCCTCGTGGCAGTCTCTTTCAACCTGTTCAATGCCAGCTCCCATTTTATGACACGATTCCTCGCCTGATCATATCGCCACTGTTTACACAAAATAGCTTCAGTAATAAAAAACAAAAAATATTCAATTATATATTGTTTTAAAAAAGTTATAGGCGGTAAAGAGAAGGTAAAAATACATTATTGATGTTCCGTAAGTCCATGAAGCCTACCCATACTGATTTCCAAGCGCTGTAGCTAACTAAGCATGGAATTTGCTCGATCATCCACTGCAAAAGTATGCATACTAAGGGAAATATAACCCTTGTTGACGTTTTCTCACCTAAGGCCCCGTTTGCACGAGAGCTTCCTTAGCTCGAGTGAAAGTTGCAGTAGAACATAACATGGACTACCTATGCATCTGTTCACAGGATGCGGTAAAAAAGCGCCATCGTGTGAACTAACGATTGGCACACGACGTATGTCTTATTAACACACGTTAAAAGCTCTCGTGCGGACAGGACCTGAACGTCGTTAGTACAGAACAGCAGCCTGTTTGCTGTCAATTATCTGTTCCCTCGTCCTCATCCTAGACAATGAAAGGAGACACAAATACATCAGTACATACACTGCTAGTACTCTACATCGCCTTCACCGATGTTATTGTCTGCGTCCCTCTGCCCTCGGGGTAATAACCCCGAGGGCAGAAGCTAGAGCTAAAAGCATTGAGCGCAATTAAATAGCCACGCCCCGGCTATCTAACTGATAGCCTCCTAAGAACAGAGCGCCAAGACACACACTTATCTCCTTTCATTCAGCTGGAATCCTTAAATGCTCGAGTGACTTTGTAGTAGCCATTCTGGTTTAAACAATGTATTATTACAATAAAACTACTTTTCCGGATTGGTGTTTTCGTGAAGTTCGAAGAGCAATCTCCTCAAAGTCGGAGGACTTTTTTGGAGATAAAGATATCTACGACTACAAAACAATGTTTTGATAATAATACTACGACGAGTTTTGGAATTGGGTTTAAATTTTTCTGTGAGACCAGTCAGTTCTTACCATCAGTGAAATGCCGTATCCCTCTGCAAGATGCAGGAGTGTACAAGCTTGATTGTGACTGTGGACTCTTCTATATAGTGCAAACTAAAAGATCGATGAAAACTCGCATGAAAGAACATATAGTCGATATGAAACACCGACGTGTTACATAATCTGCGGTCTGTGAGCATGCTGGCCCCTGCCACTACATTAGATTTGATAAAGAGCAAATCCTCACTAGGAAAACCGATTCCTTCCAAAGATTATCCGTGAAGCTATTGAAATTAAAAAACATCTAAATTTCAATAGAGAAGACGGTTGGGTTCTTCCTTCTGCTTGGGACCCAGTGGTGAACATAATCAAATCAAAAAGTAAACATAAGACCTCAAGACAGCATGACATAATAAGTACTGTTTGCGTTAATCGGAACAACTAAAATTATAATTCTTCGGATACTTTTAAAACTTGGTACATCAGGACATCTGTCATCTGAGTCCACCCGTGACCATGGTTGCTGTATAGCTTCTGAAACGTCGGACTACATAAATAATTAAATAAATCGCGATAAAATCCGTAAAAGCAGTTTTATTGCAATGACTAACATTCGCGTAAACTTAGGACATCAAAGAAAAAGAAAAAAAAAACATATTGGTCTCAGTAGACAAGTATGATGTGCTTGGTCAGGTACATATCATCATTTGCCCTTAGGCAACATCATCATACAACTTTCCATTCACATTCCATATAATAAATATACTCACTCGTAGATCTGCAAGGACGTTGTTGAGCCCCATGATAGACAGTTTCTTCTCTTCAGTCAGCGCTGCGATCTCTTGGCGCGCGTTCTCCAACATCTCTAGGTCTCGTTCCTGTCGTTCAGCCAGTGTACTTTTTGCTGCAGCTAAAAAAATATAACAGGATGTAACATAATTAGTGTGTTACCAATAAGGCAACTCTAGTACTGCTAGAGTAATATAATGAGCTCTACTTTCTTTACGAATAAAATAATGAGTACTAATCAATATTAAAGTGGTTTTTTATTTAATCTAAGTAACTAGGTATGTGGTAAGCTCTGCTCTGGCTTGCAGTGTCTCTTTGTCCCGTAGACGTAGAACGTTGATTTAAAAGTATGTTAACATATAAGACAGGATATTTGGAAATCATTTCCTAATTATCAAAACATTTTACAGATGAAATTAAAATCTTAAGATAAAAAAGTGCAAATGAAATAAAGAAATAACATGAAGATTCACCATATACCTACATAAATTTCAAATGTAAAGGAAATAATACAGTTACCCACAAAATTTGCAAAGAACTTTCTTGGACCTACCCAGGGCTTCATATCGATTCAGGACATCCAAGGGTTGTTTAAATTCCGGGTATTCGCGAACGACGGACATTAAATAATCCTGGAATATGAACACAATGCAATGTATTAAAAATAATGTGCTAGTAGAACTAGTGACTATTTTATAAAATTACAAATTTTATTTACTCACAAATCCATGGGAACGAGCAAAATAAAATGCACAAAGTATAAAACAAAGTTAAATAGGCACCTAACACTGTCCATCACAGTGTCATTTTATATTTGTTTAGTGTATTTAGATCTTATCAAAATGTTACTTAAATTAATTGTTGTCTTAACAACAATATACGCTTAATTCGAATACATTGTGTATTTACGGACCTCGTATATCGTGTAGGCGGCCACCTGCTTCTCCATCAGCCCCCGGACCTCCTCCATCTCGGCGACCCTTTGCTTCATGGCCTCGGTCTCGACGGTCTTTCGTTCCAACATATCCTTGTCAGCCTCCATTTTACGCTCGGCTCTGTCGCGCTTCTCCTGATTTTCTCTGATAAACTGCACATTATATTTTCAGATTTGTAAAGTAAATCAATGAGAGATTTGATTAGAACGCTCGGACCCCCGCGTAACTCTGATCCTGTTGGTTGTAGTGTCATGGTATATGGACTTATAACCTTCCTCATGTATGTAGCAAATACATGAGAATTATCTTTGAAATCATACTTGAAGTTCCAGGGATTAGCACGTTTAAACATACAAACAAACAAAAATCTCTTCAGCTTTATTATATCAAGATATGGGTGAATAATCATACCGGTATGCGTAGGGATGCCCAGCCTCTGTCAGACATACCGATAGATATAGGAAACATTATTGTTGAATTAATATAATAATAATATCTGTGGACTTATCACACCACGTAGATTAGACCTTTTTCATCATGATGACGTAGGGAAACGCCTTAACTGGCGCTGGGTGGGGTCCAGTGGTGTGTGGGGATCGTGGCACTAAACATTCTATACAAAGGATCCAAAATTCTTGTATTCGCTATTATTTCTACGTACCGCGCCGCGATCACATAACTCCATATATAAATCAGGCGTCATTTCTAAGAATGGAGAACCGTAGGCAATTGCATCCTGCCTCAATGTTGTTTGGAGTAATTAAAACAAGCGCGGATATATATCTTTTTCTGAAGCTGCAATGGACGAGAGATGTAAACATCACTTACGTCACCCGAGCGTCTCACTACGCCCGCAACTTACCCGCACACGGTACAACCGCATTTCGTGGGAGTTTTAAATACTCTGAAACAAAGTGCTGGAACAACTTGCCACCATTTTAAATTTAAAAATAATATAAAAAAATCTTTTTTTAGCCCAGCAAGTATCGCAAATTGTACCTATATAATATTATTTTTTTTTTATATTTGTATTATCTGTGTGTATATTTACTATTACATTGCCTTGTGTGTATTCGGGTTTGTTAATTTGGGAGGTTTTTTATTATATATGATTACCTTTTCTTTTCTTTACATTTTCTATATATTAATAAGCGTTTTCATAATGTCTACTAAAGAGCATTTAATGTAATTACCTAATAATATGGTAGGCCTGAAAATCAGTGTTTGGACTGTACCTAGTCCTCACTAAGACTGAGGTCGCACCGTTTCGTGGAGCATGCCAGCGTTATCTTGTTATACTTTATTGTTCAATGTACTCTATTCTGTTTTGTTTTGTTGGTTTTGGTGTGTTTATCACAAATAAACTTATTTTTATTTTTTTATATAGTGCAGAATACAGGTACTAGACAAAGGTAATATATTTAATATTTTATAAATTTAAAAAAGTTTATATATTTGAAATTTTATTACAGAAATACACAGAGATATACATACAGACTACAGATAATACATATAACTATAAACATTCAAGACCTACGCGGGATTCGAACCCGCGACCTCTGGCGTAACACGCGGCCTAACCGCCACGTTACCAACTGAGCCTGCCGATCGTTTTTTTTTTCGGAGGGACCTACTACTGATTGGCGGCGCTTGTCCAGCCTTAACAGTTCGAATGACTACGAAAGATTTATTTGTCTTCAGGTTTAGGGAAACGATAGGGGGACAGACCCCCTCTTTTCCCGCGGATGGGAAGAGACAAACCGGAATTTTATCGTGGGCGTTACCCTATGGTGATTATTATTGGTACCGAAAAGGGGGAAACGGACCCCTCTCCACACTAGTGGGACGGCGCGCGCACGATGCCGTTTAACTTGCGGTGTCGTGGATAAGGATAATGGAGCTCGTTTAATGTTTGGCTTATCTGAGGAGGCCGGCCTCCTCACCCCCCCCTCTGACGGGAGGGGTTGATTAGCGCTACAAATCGACAAAAGCCGTGTTCTTGATTTATTTATTATTATAAGAGCTCTCTACAGTCGCGTTATTTTATTTTGCTTGTGTGCAAGGGCGGACTTAGCACTGCTATGGCAATCGCGTCGTCGGCGTCGTGCAGTACGTGCTTCGGCCGACGGTAACGGGAGTCGGTTATTAACGTCGGGTCGTATTCCGACGTTTGAACGATTAATTGTTTTTGTGATTAAGAGCACGGTCAAAGAACTTTTGAGACAGCTCTTTGAAGTGTCCTTTTATCGATGTTTAGTGAAAGTCGCACTGTAGGTCGATGTTACGAATGTACCACGGGCATCCAGTGGCCATGCGCAAGAATCTATTCTGCATTTTCTGCAAACGTTCTATTTGGGTCGGGGCTATGTGCGCGAATGATGCACTGCAGTACGACATGATCGGTCGTATGCATGTAGTGTACAAGGTGGGCTTATGCCTGTT
Organism: Eumaeus atala; assembly: GCA_017140195.1. Lineage (NCBI taxonomy): Eukaryota > Metazoa > Arthropoda > Insecta > Lepidoptera > Lycaenidae > Eumaeus > Eumaeus atala. The sequence goes on from JAFELO010000837.1 coordinate 839,482, forward strand.
CGCCATTTGCTCTTCTTGTTAATAAGAGGATATAGTTTGACCAGCCGGTCGTCATATCAATTAATGTCCTCTAGGCAAATTTCGATTCGAATTTCCGCAGCTAGTGAATAAATAGGTACGTATTAACAAACCTTATTGAAACTTATGAATGATTCTTTCAGCAACAATTCTTTCCCACGAAGCTCCTCCCACTTCGCGTCCATGACAATGCGGTTGTTTTTCTCTGCCGCTCTCTTAGCTGCAAGTTGTTCGTCTGCCTCTGCGAATTCTCGGTTGGCCTGTTCCATCAAAACTTGCGGCGTGGGCCTCGAAACATCCCAGACGGGGTATTTTCTGTAAGACCGCAGGTATAAATTGTTGTAATAAAGAAACAAAAATACTAAATGAGTAAGTAAGATCCTAAAGTGCATAATCTTACAAGTACATAATGCCAGACCCTGTAGGTGATTGACCAGATTGTGATCAAGAATTGCTTTGCGAGAGACGCATTTTTTTAGTTGAAAATATTAGGATTTTAAAGCATAAGACGAATAGTGTGAACCTTCCTGTGGTGAAAACACACCTATGTAAATAAATGGGTTTACCAATCGAAATCCGGCAAAGTTTTTGTAAAGCAATCTGTATCACAAATACAGGTAGGTATCTACTTATGTCAGTAGGTGTCAATAACTTCAAACTACTGCTGGTAAGCCAATTTAGTAAATGCGGGCGGTTTCCCAACCTACTTCACCATCCTAGAGGACTCTGCTAGTGATCTGTAATATTCAGACGTAGATTCCACTGGTGGGCCATGCGGTATGGCTATAGGTGCTAGGTCTTTAGTACATTTCTTCATGATTCTAGGTTGTAGATTATTGATTTGTTGAGCTTCTTATTTCAGAATGTCCTGAAATATAATATACAAATGTCGCTAGGCACTACGATATTTTGTCGCTACTTAATGTGTAGATACTCTTTTAAAAAATTCGAGGTTAAATTAAATTTCTTATGAAAATTGTGAAAACTTTACGTTGCCTAGTAACCTAACCTAACAATTACAGGCTTTCCAATTTTTGACGACCGGCATAAACTGGTAAAGTAACTGTTAACATAATAAGCCCGCATAAGCATGTGCATGTTGCACTAGAGATAGTGGGTTCCAATCCCGCCTAAGTCTTTTATGTATATCTATGTGTTACTTGTAGGAATATGTTCCTATAATAAAAATATGAAATGTATAAAATTTCTCTTAAACTAAATCTCTCTCTGGGAGTCAAAAAAGTAAAGTTAACATATTATTTCCATGATTTCCTTTGTCAAGAATGAAATGACAAATACGTTTAATAAAATTTATTAATAATGTGAAAGTACAAGTGTGTTTTAGACCACATGTCTGAAGTAAAACTTATTTATTTATACAAAACGTACCTACCTAAGAGAGAGAAATAATGTGTGCTCACCCGTGAATAAATTGTACACGAAAACCTTCCTCGGGAATCCCTCTCTCCATTGATGAAAACCTCATGAAAATCTGTATAGTAGAGTTTGAGAAAATCGATCACATACATACAGCGTTTGGGGCTTGCATTGTCATCTTTACGTATCAGTACCGACACTCGCAGTCATAGGCCAGTCTATAGAGATAACTCTAAATAGAGTAAGAAAGTCATAGGTAGACTTACGGTTGCAAGTGTCCATGTTGGTTAATAGAGAGGGAAGACGAGACCGTATTGCTATAACAGTCTGTGTACCACCACAGGCGCATTGCACTGGGAGAAATGAATGAAAAAAAAAGACAGACAGAGAACCATACTTGGTTTTTTTTTCAACTTGACGTGTGCATTTTAGGCGCATAGAGATAATGTTGGCATAGAAAAGATGCCATAGGCAGTTACAGTTATATGACGGTGACGGACCGTTGGAGATAGAGAAGGAAGATGTGAAAGCAGTACTATTGATCTTTGTTTATTCTATCGAACATGGTCTTTGAACGGTAAGAAATTAATTAAAAAAGATACACAGTGAGTAAACTACATTTCCTGTCTCTTTGGACTAAGCGGCCGCGTTTTAAGCTGGCTTCTCTATTCCAACTATATTATATCTATGTTTAGACTAGCCTCCCTTCTCTATCTATATTATCTCTATGATGGCTTCACTGCTCTATCTTTAATTATAATATACATAAGTTTTAGTCGTGGTCTTGATCTTCTCCATTAACGTCATACTTACATGAAACAAACAAGAGTCAAACCTTCAAAAAGAGGAAGAAATTACGATGAAATAAATTCTTACTACATCTATTCCTCCCTTTGCAAGTCCAAATCTATGATTACATTATAGTAATAAGTTAAGCCAAAATTTTATTATCCTTCATTTTTAGTAAATGAAGGAAAATAAAATAAATAAATTACTATTTTGATACTGTAATATATGTGTTAATGGATAAACTACTTCTATATTTCCTTTTTTCGTTCCATGACGCCATAGCCTTTAACAAATTTTATATTTGGTGTACGTTTAATCAATGAAACTCTAGAAACAAAAGAACTTTTTCAAATATGGCAACTTTATTAGACCATTGACTGTAGACAAAAGTAAAAAACAAAAAAATTAGCGACTCCGCTTCACTGGTGTTTTTTTTGCTATTTTTAATGTCACAAATCTGATGATTTCGTGCATATTTTGTATGCAACAGTTACACTCAAGCAATACAGTGTCTTATTATGATTGAGTATAATTTAAATAATGATATAAGTGCTACAGTAAACTAAAATCAATAATAATCAGTGTTCAACAAAGGTACGCTATGTTTGCTTTTACTGAGTGAGTGTATAACCTGTGTTTAGTGCTAGCGTCCGGTTGGCGTCTGTCACAGTTTAGTTAGTACGAAACGTTAAAATAAAGCTACTATTGTTATGAAAAAAGTGTAGTGATGTTAACGATATCCAATCATTGATTTGTAAGTGTTTGATTTTAGTGTTAAAAATGAATTATGATGCCGAAAGAGCAATGAATCAAAAGCGGTTGCGGATGGAGGGTGAACCCGGACACGGCATTGTACAGGGGAACGGATTACCGCTTAATTATATCGGTAAGATGTTTACGTTTTTAGGCGGGAGCGCCATTAAACTATATGTTACAATAGTTTATTTTGTTCGTAGATAACGGCCATCAAATTCCATACCAGCCATACGCCGGTGCATACAATACGCATTACCCGCCGCCAGATGCCTTTGCAGCTTATGGGCCTCCGCCGCCCGGAGGTTACGCACCTCAAAACTTATCTTATGCACCACCAGCGCATCAAAATTATGCCCATCACCAGAGTTTCCCACCACAACAACCAACACAGGCTCAAATTCATATGGCACAATCACATATGGGTAAGTTATATGTCAATATAGATACCGTTTAAACTCACCATCCTTCCACTCCCTGATAAAACTTAACATTTGATAAAAGCGATTTGAAATTACTTGCTTGCAATATCTAACCCCTAATATAAGATTTATTTACTATTATTTATTTATTAGCTTGCCATGGGGCATTAATGTGACACAAAATTGATGTAGTTATTTTTTTATACAGTATATATAAATTTAAAAAAGTTTATATTGATCATAATCATACATTGTTGCATCTTTACAAAATAAATAAATATATTTTTTGCATATTTAATTACAGTTCAAAGTTATGGGGCAGAAGTGGGATTACACAAACCTGCTTGGCCACCTCAACCACATTTATTGCCACCTTTAGATACACAGAAACCTTTGGATGTAAAGCATCTAAAACCAGAAATTAAATTAGAGCCTACAGACTCACAAAAGAGATCACACCCTGAAAATGAGATGTTGGTAAGTAACAATAAATATAATCGACAATAGCATATTTCAGCAAATAGAAAATTATAAAACCAAAATTTTAGAATTTGTTTTGTAAAGAATTGAAATGTCTGTGTCAAAAATACTGTGGTATTAGCAATGACAGTTTTCAAATTGTGCCTAAATAAATCAGGATAGGAATTGCAGTTCATCTATCAATGCTGATGGTGCTAGCATTGGTAGTCATCAGGCCGAGTATACATTACAGTAATGCCTATAATTCTATTTTTCTTCATGAGGCCACCAGTGGTGACATGTTAAGCGTAGGTCATGGATGTATAACTATGTGTTATATGTATTTCTATAATAAAAAAATCTTAAATTTCTAAAAACATATTCAACGTACATACCGAAGCTATTAAATAATTTGCCACTGATCCTAAAACAAGGAATTCATTCAAGAAATGTTAAAAATAAACTTAAAACATTTTGCATAACTGATAAAAAGAAAATAATATCCTAGCATCGCATTTTTTTTTTCTTACAAGATTGCTTTGAATTTGAAAAAAATTGAAATTGAAAAAAAAAAAAAACATTATTAATTATATTAAGTTATATAATAATATACCCATAACATAATATTTTTACTTCATTAATAGTTACAAAATAAGATTTACAAATATGAAACTAAATATTATTGCGAACTTAAGTGCAAAATCAATACCGATTTTTGTTGTGTTGACGCTTACACAAACTGCACTTTTATCGCATGCGCTAACATTATCACATTAATGATTTCTTCATTCCGAGGGTTGATGATGTATGTCGGTGTATAGATAAACTCTTATAGGTTTTTGATACACCGTAACTATATTGTAAATGGTTTTTATTTTATGTTTCAATAAAGAAAAAATAAATGTTTTTGTTAGTTCCAAATTTTATTCCAAAACCTACATTACACACTAATGAACATCCACAGTACGATTATTTGTAAAGGGTCTTTTTAAATAATAATTTCCTTTTAGTTATTCCAATGTAATAAAGAACTAAAGTTTGGTATTCGCTAACATAATTATATTACTAAGCACAATGAATATAACATGCAATAAGAGTGTAGAAAAAAACTATTCAACTCTGGTAAAAATGGGCTATTTGAATATTTTGAGAGTAATGGAGGTTGTTGTATAGTCAGCACTAGCTCACAAGGCCAGTCAATGCCCGAGCTTACATGGTACAATTAACCACCTGGTGGCGGAGACATAGGTTTCTACTACATTAATCTGTTCTTATTAATAATCCATTATTATTTACTGATATTATTATGAAGTAACATGTGCAACACATTCACAGAGTATCATATAACATTATGTGATGAACTCTTTATCTAAGTTGACTTCATATCATTTGTACATTTGTGGCACATGTGGAGAGCAATCTTTATATTGACATAGTAAATAGTGATTCTCATGATTTGTGTAAACGACTGTGCTAACAATTTCTGTTACAGTCTGGAGATTTGGATCAGCCTAAGATTAAAATTAAGACTGATATTTTCAAGCCAGATGATATTGCACAACGACCTCCGATTGACAAAACACATGGCAAGTACCTCTTTAGTTAAGCCAATATATTTTATTAGCTGTTTTTAACAAATAAGAAGGGTTTTACCACTTATTTTTTATCTTCTTTTAATGATGTTAACCTTTCATTGTTTTGTATTATTTTCTCTTATTTCAAAATAAAAAATCTTACAAATAAGACCGATTGAAGTAGTGATTAAATGTTTTTTTTTTGTAAATTATATTTTCAGATATTATCACTCACAAACCACTGGATATTACAAAATCGTTAGAAACATCAAAAGGTAAAATATATTTTCCTGCTTTCTTCTAACGTTATAAACTATTACCTGCAACTTGTTATGCATGGACTTTAAAAAAAAACACCTTAGATGATGTTATAAAAAAAAAATTTGCAAAATTTTTATGATATCAATACCATTCAGATCAGGAATCAAAAAGATCTCTACTGCAGTGCCTTCAAAAATTAAGTTTAACAATATTGTTATGCTTTTGTGAGATATATCATTATATTCTAAGTTGCAGCTGGGACTATTTTAATATATAACCCAGCCACGTGCAAGTGCCCTACGCCCACGTAGCTCTCCCGTATCCATGGGATATCAGCATGACAAAATACGTTTGCATTGTTTTTATATATATTTTTTTAATTTATTTATTTATACAATAGGGGGGCAAACCAGAAATAATTTTTACGACTACTGATGCCCATGAACATCCACATGGTTACTATGCCGATGCGTTGCCCTCCTTCTAATGGGCTAGCGGCTACTCACAAACCACACGAAACGCGATAGTGTAGATGTGATTTACGGTGGTATTATGTGAGCGACAGGTACATCCCTGGTCGTGCTAGCCCAATTCCGTTGCATAGGAGTATAGTGTCAAGTCAAAGTCTATGCATGGCACTACCTGTTAATAACCAGATAATAATCAGTTTTTATATCAAGCTAGCCACTAATCCTGCCAATATGTCATTAAGTAAAAAATAAGTTAATAAATTGATTCTATGACCGACTAGAAGATCATTGGTTTCTACATACATAGCAAACAAGCAAACAAACATACATACTTAATTTTATAATTATGTATAGATAACATCATAGAATTAGTTCTCTGGTGACAGGACTTATACTCACCATCAGCAGACATTAATGACATCATAACATTAATTCATAAATGATCTCCGTTTTTTGTTTAGACAAATATATTTTTTTTTCAGATGATTGTCAAACTATTCCAAGAATAGAAGGCATAGACAAGGTTGTTGGTAAGTAACTTTTCATTAAAAAAGACAAAATCCAATCCTTTAGAACATCCTATATAGTACTTTCCCGACTATGTGGAAACTGTGATTTTACTTCCTCATGATTTGTCTACTTACCAGAAAAAAATGATGCCACACAAGAAGGTGTTGCTCGGGAAGCTTCAAGACCACCGGAGCCTGTGCTCAAAACACCAGATCAAAGGTAGTCACTTAATAATTCACATTGTAATGTGTGTCATAAATCTTATTGCTTGTCATGAGCTTGACTGAATGAAGGTTTTAAAGTAATCAATTTGGAGTTGGAGCGAATTTCAGCGATGGAATGTGGAACTTTAGTCTTTGTAGATATTATGCGGAATGCAAATTTTAAAAACTTCCATTCAAAAAAATGTATACCGATAGATCGTCGTTGGGTCCGAGAGGTCTGCACGATACTTTTTTGAGCAAAAACCGTGGAGCACTTTTTGGATCAATTAAAATCATGGACTTCGCGTCATCGTCACGAATAACCTTCAGAACAAGTACATTTTTAAGTTTTCACTTATGCCAGCAACAAAGAACTTGAACGGCCATGAAGCTTTATGCATTGGTGTTAATATGGGTCAACTGTTACCTATCTGGGTATATATTATAAAACATGAATGTATATTTTGCGAGAGTGTCGAAGTATATGTATTTGTAGTTGTCACTCATGTGTGTTTCATGTTTTACAGTGAAGATGATAGAAAACCTTTTAGCAGTCCAGAAGCTTCAACTCCCGGACACACGCCAACAAAAACGCCCGGACTAGAGGTGAGTATATAATCAAAACAAAACCTTCTTTTTCAGAGTAAGGATAAATGTTCAAATGTTGCTATTTTTTTATTTGTAGCCAAAGAAGCGAGGGCGCCCTAAAGGTTCGACAAACAAGCCGAAGCCCCCGGGCACGCCGGTCAGGGCTCCGCTGGGCACCCCGCGGGGTCCCGCGCCGATGCCCCGAGCTGCGCCTGTCGGCCGACCGCGGGCCCCCAGCTACCAGTATGCCATACGTCCCTTCCGGAAAGACTTCTCGGGCATTCAGTTCAGAAGGTAGACAAATTGTTTAGATTAGTGTTCCAACTACGAATGTTTGTTATAGTTACTTCTGTAGCTGAACTACGAAGGAGTTGAGTTTTCCTGTCTCTCTCTAATCGATTATTTTTTCAGTCAGCTTATTCAAAATAGGTTCTTGTATACCACTTGCTGAACGCTAAAGTAATATTCTATTATTGCATTGGTTCAACCCTAGACTAGACCTGAGAGGAACTACGGTCTGTCCCTAATGCCACACTTGCCGAAATTAGGGGTCTTCTTATTAGTCGCAACCTCAAGGCCGAGGCACGTGACTGTTGTGGGTATCTTTTAACCACATCTTTCCAAACCGCTCAGTCCCTAGCAAGGTGTATGATGACCTTCAACCACGCTCCAGTTGTCGCTAATCCGTTGAACTTTTTTCTATAGTATAGGGGGTCAAACGTGTAATCGGAGCCTTTCAAGGACTACCGACGCCCATGAACATTAGCATAATTATGCCGATGCGTTGCCCATGAACATTAGCATAATTATGCCTTATCACCCCCAAATGGGCCACCGGCTATTCACAAACTGTACGAGATGCGACAACGACGCTGTCACTTTACGCTGGTATCAAGTGAGTGAGAGGTACTTCCCCGGTCCTGCAGGCTCAATTCCCTTACATAGCCTCGATGTAGTGTCATGCACCTTACATGGCACTACCTCTTACAGTATGGCACTACCTTTTGAACTGTGGTGGCAATTGCAAGAGCTACCCCCTTACTAGACCCTTCCGCAAAAAGTTCTCTTGTTCTTCTTCCACACTGTCAATAGTTATACGCATCGGCCCTTTCGGAGAGTCTTCTGTTTAGGAAGAGTTCGCTGAAAATAACCTAATTTGTGCGTCGTTCATACCATGATATCCGGAGAATTCTACGCCAGCATGTACTAAGTAACACAAAAGCTGCGGAGAAACTAGAGGTATGCATGATAAAATTGGCTTGTACGTCAGTTATGCCAAGGGATCTCTCCGTAACATCAGCATAGTAATTATGCTGATGTCCATGGGCGTCGGTAGTTGTAAAAATACTCCGCTTGCTCGTTTGCCCCTTTTTACTACTAAAAAGAACAAAAGGTCGTACATGTGACAGAATAAAATTAGGAAAAGGATGTCTCGTCATCCTACATAACTGGGAAGAAAATATGATGGAGTGGATTTAAAGAAAGCATCTGGGTATATCTTACGGTACTGCAGCCGACGGTTGTTATGAGAGCAATGCAAACTAATTTCCAGAATTAGTCTAATACCTGTGTGTGTGTCAGGGATGTTGTAGATCCCAAAGACAATTGTTTCTCATACAAATTGATGTATCATACATAAATTTGTTTATGAATTTTGTATTCATTGTATCTGCTGTCTAACGTCACTTTATGACCATTAGCCAATTATGTTGGAAAAATTTACGTGTCATCTTTGATGATTACCACATGTTTAATTTTTACGAATCCATAAGCATAATATTGTACAATTGATAGCTTTAGTTGTCCTACAAACTAACTTCGCTCTTTTCTTACTCTTATTAGTAAAGAAGCATTAAACTTGGTAGCCCATGAATACAGCATATTTCAGAATGGTTAAAGGATGTGGTCGAGTCGGTATACCCATAGCTAGTGCCTATGTGGTCACATTTCTTTTTGTATTGCTACCGCTACAAACGTACTACTGGTTATCTCATTACATTCTTCCATGCGCGTTATTTATTTAGTTATTCTTGGCGCTAAAGTGAGCGCTAAATCTTTAGTTAATATCATAATATAACGCAATAAAAATAGCGTCCGCAGCATGCAATAATTATTTTGACTTGACATTAGATCACTAATATTTTTTTAGGAATTGTAGCAATCATATGTCTATAACCGTCGGCGTCTATGAACAGCTTAATTATAAAAGTTTAAAGCTCAACTAGAACGATTAAAAATTTAGTGCTTGGAATATAGATATCCTATAAAGGCAAAGGTACGTGTTCCGACGCCTCGACTCCGCACCAGCGTGAGTTGTGTCCTAGTCCAAGAATATATGGCGAGCTTGTTTGTGTCAGGCGATGGAGCGACGACTGCCTAGACTCATCGCACATACCCAACGAGGTGTACTTCGGTGACGTGCCCGTGCCGCTGTCCGTGCTGTACAACTACTACGACGCGCACGCCGAGCGCGAGCGGCTGGCGGCGCAGGCGGCGCACATCGCCGCGCAGAAGGCCGCCGCCGCCAAGCTCGCCGCCGCCAAGCTGCAGGCGCGCGGCGTCATCTCGGGCGAGGTACGTTCTCATTATAATCTAGACCAGGGGTGGCCAACCCCAATCCACCGGTCTATCGCGGCAAGGTAAAGACCACGAATTAAGAAAGTAACTTGCTATAGTGCAATCCTTTCAGCAACCTTACTTTATAATTGTATGTTATTTATGTTTATAAACTATTTAACAATATTAATAGTTTATTAATATTGTTATTATTTATACTTATATATTCATCATCATCATCATTATTATTATCATCAGCCCTTATCGGTCCACTGCTGTACATAGGCCTCTTTCATTGAACGCCAAGAAGGACGATGTCGTGCTACTCGCACCCATCCCGCACAAGCTATTGCACGAAGATCGCCTTCCCCCCTTCTTCGTATTTATATAATTAGTATTATGTAATTAATATTTTGTTACCAAAATAAACATCGACAACCCATCGCGGCAGTCACTCCATCACTAATGTAAGTCTTATGACGTTACGTTATACGCATAATGTTTTGCTTATTTTTTCTATTAATTTTATTATAATTTGTTTGTAGACTTGAAAATTCTGACTATATTTCATATAATTTACCACAGCTATCTATACAACGAATGATGCAGTACAACTGGAATACTAAATCATAATTTGGAACGTTACTGCACATGTCACCTGTAGCACACGCTACAGCGCACGGTGTATAGTTTACTGGCCCAGTTGGTCACGTAGCGGTTAGTCCGCCTGTTGCGCCAGAGGTCGCGGGTTTGAAGCACGCCTAGGTCTTGGTTATTTATATGCATTCCTATAATAAAAGTCTTAAATATTGGATGGAATGTTGTTGCAGGTCACGACGGTGGACTCCTCGTCGGATGACGACTCCTCGGGCTCCTCTGGGAGCGATTCAGACGATAGCGATGAGGTGAGGCAAATTTATCATTCACAATATGATTTTTAAACAAACGTCATTTTTGTGCACAATAAACATCATAGATGAAACTAAGGTTTAAAGAAAAAGTATATTAAAATGTACATTAAAAAAAAATGAAGGGTAAAATATATATTTATCTCATTACATAAAGCATTGGAAGTAATTTTGTATACTGAGATAAATATATATTTTACACTTGAAAATCTTTTTAAAAACGTACATTTTAATATATTTTTTTCTTGTTTTTAACCCAAAATGAAGTAAACGACAGGGGTGCTAGAGACAGATTATTGAAAAAAAAAATTGATAAATGATTTCGTTGGACACATTTCTCTTTGCTGACGCTTTGTTCTACTTACGTCTCTACCACAACACATGCACCTCTGTATACTGTGACCCACTTCGCGGTTCGTATTACATCCTTACGCTTGCACTAGTGCGCCCAGAATAATGATACTGTGTGTGTGTGTTGGCTTGGTATGACGTACATGATGACTGTGACAGTATCTACGTCAGATGCATGACAGACACTGACAGACTTTGTGACCGAGTTGTACCAACGTTTGGTTTAAGGTTCAACTTATACTGGCGCAGAGTCGAAGCGTCATGTTTTGCCTCTTCTAAGGCTGTCTCACAAAGGTACCATTATTTTTTTGGGATACAAGTATTTGTACAATCATAATTAAAGAATTGCAATCGTAGATTTTTTAGACTTCGCATTATCAATGGTTCTATAAAGGGGAATTTCTATTGCGGAAAACATGACGAACATGGACTCTGCACCAGTATAAGTTGAGCCTAATACTAATGTGATAGGAGGCGCCGCTAAAGCGTGGTCCGGGACGGCCGAAGGGCTCCAAGAACTCGAGCCCGCGCACAAGCACGTCGGCGCCGGGCACGCCTGCGAGTGCTGGCGGCGTCGGCGGTAGCGGCGCGCGGCGCGGAAGACCGCCCGTGCCGCCGGACCAGCGCCAGCCCGGCATCACCGACATGAAGAAGTTCTGCAAGGCCGCTGGCATACGATTCGACTACAAGAAGCTCACTGAAGGTACGTAAGAGTCAATTTAGCGTACCTTGCAAATGCGCTTTATGTGTAAAATATCTGCCTGGATGTGACGTGACAATCAGACGAAAACTATTTATTTTGACGAAATATAAGTAGTATTACATTTATAAACAAAACACTGTGAACGAGGAAATTGAAAGGGATCAGAAAATTAAAAATGGTAACCAAAGGTTATATATCAATGAAAATTTACGGTAAATTTATATCCACGAGTATCCATTGTTATAGAGCGACATTCAGCTGCTTGACGATCACCAGTGTGAGAACCATATCCAAACAATAATTATTACATGTAATGTTTGTAATTATATTAATTTCGTATTTTATTATATTTTTAGGTTGTACAAAAAATAAAGAGCGAGTCGGTAAAATGCTGGACTTGCTAACGGCAGCTGGGCTAGAGGGGAAACCGACCATTGAGAAGTGCAGAGCGATCAAACAGGCCAAGATAGACAAGAAGGAGCAGGAGAAGCAAGCGAAAAAGGATGCAAAGGTCAAGAAGGAAGTAAGCGGTGAGATGCTTGAATATTGTTGTTATTTTTATATAGCATAAGTGACAAACGAAAAACTGTAGCCATTTGGTGCTTACCGACGCCCATTACCATACCAACCCCCATTCGCAATTGCGAAAAGAACTTTAGTAGTCAACGTCGACAATCCCTCTGTGAAGTTTGTCTAGACTAGAAAAGTGGCGCTTAGTATAGCAATACACGGATTTTTTACAATTCATCAATTGAAAATTAAAATATGTTAATATTTTTTGATGTAATGCGCTATTGTTGGGTGTCTGCAGAACCGGGTGCAGAAGGCGTGGCGCGGCGCATGACGCGCGGTGCGACTGGCGTGAAGCCGCGCCAACGCATCGTCATTTCCAGCGACGAGGAGGACGGAACGCCCGCCGCACGCCGCACGCTCTCCAAGCTGCGTTCCAGCGTTAAGGATGAATCCGACTCCGAATAGGTACGGATCTACACGCTACTCTCACACACGTACACATTGGCACATGCACGCTCGTATAGTTCTAATCTCTTCGAATATTATCTATCATACACTAAAGGATACTTGGATAGGACGCAGGGTATCTGGTAATGAATTAGTTATCATAACAATTATATTTTTCTTTGTTATTTAAGACAATAATAGCAATTGTTTAAATATCAGTGAATTGCAAAGAGTATTTGTTAAATTTTTTTTTATAGCTGTACTTGATAACGTATGGGCAATGTGTTGCAGGTACCGAGGGGGTCGTGCGCGCCTCCGTGAACAGACATTTAATGTGAAACCTCTAGAAAGTGCTTCGACGGAGGTTTATAAAATTATTTGGTCAAGCGTCGCTTGGAAATTCCTACTAATTTTAGGTCTACTCGTCTAAATTAGAGATGACATATTATATTATATGACGGAAAGGAAAGGATTGCTTGGTAACGTTTAACTATAAATATATATAAATAGATTGTTTTATATTTGTCTAGTGTTCTTTTCCTGCGGGCAGCTTTTTTAAGCAGCACATATTGTAAACGTAGGTCCTCCGACGATTTGTGATATACGAAAGTGAAGCTAAATTAAACATGTATCTTGTTAAGTTACTGGGAGGAGTTTTTAGAGATAGAACTGTAGGACTGAAACCCTCGCTCACTTTGTATGTAGTGATAGTAGATTGGCGGCAACGCTATGTTCAGTTGTGCCTATTTTAAATTCCGGACCGCAGGTGTTGACTGGAGGCCCTGAGACGTGTGGGTCTCATCGTATTTATTTTATCTAGACAACAACCATATCCTATTTATCCTTATAGATACCAAATTTTGATAATTGCATGTATTTCTATAGTATATTATATATATAACAGATGAAATCTTCAAATAAGCTATTTTAATGTTTTTATAAAGTTAATGCCATTTTTTAATCCCTAATACGTACCCACTTTGATGTCGTCCTCTTCGGACGTAATATGACACACTCCTACGCACGTTCGCAGTACGCAGACTTACGACGCAGAGTGCGTAATAGTGCAGTCGTGCGTACGCAATTGTTAATGATTTGTGATCACTAGTTTTTAACGTATATTGTTACCCTTATATCCTATTAGTATAATTAATTTTACTATATATCATTGTTATTATCTGCCTAGCACTTTCCTTCTCTCTGCTTTTACTTCTCCTGTTAGTGTTCCGCAAACCCCATTCTGGGAAATAAGTGCATTATTTTAATTATTGCTAGGCTCCGTTTACCTTCTGAGAACTGCTCACATCACAGCTTGTGTACTCTCGCGTATCGCTTCACTTGACTGTCAAGCACGGCCTCCTCTAGGGTCTCCAGTTGACATCGGACGGTTGCAAATACGATAAGTGTGTGTTTATGATTGCATTATATAGGGTATCGAGTGAAATTATGTTTTTATATAAGCGAGTGCGAGCCGCGAGCGTATAACGGTAGACTTAGAGTATCCACAAACGAGACACCAACAAGTAAATATAGTGTACATAAAACGTAGGCGCGTGGCAAGTGTACCGTTTATTTTTGTACAGATTTTTTAAATAAATCGGTTATGTGTAAAGTGATCGTTGCGAGGGAATTTGATGAATATTTGGAAAATTAAAAATTGACGAAAAAGGGCCTTTCAATGTTATTTCTTGTAACTTGATTACCAGAAGCCACACCACAGCGGGCTGTATTAATTGTGTGTTTAACTAAATGCGGAAAGATGCCTATATTATAATGACAATAAGTTTTTACTGTTACCTAGTGAAACGAAGACGCGAAAAATGTACAGTAATGTGATAATAATTAATCGCGAATCTCGCATGTACTACCAGTTTTTGTTCCATAGTAATGTCGGGAATGATATTATATGTATACAATCTTTCATTTTTAAGTATATGTTTTATAATAAAAATAAATTAAAATTATTATGAAATCCATTTACAGGATGGCCAGTGACCACCGACGCCTGTAAACACACCACAGGGAAGGAAAATAAATATTTTGTCCACTTATAACCGGTTAAGCGAACTCTGCAAGCGCTCGAAACGCGGCATACTTGTCTTCCACTTCACATCCCTATTGCACGTGAGACAGATATTTCACGTCTCGTATCGTTCACTAAGCATCCAGAATGGCTCTCATCTTAAAATTATCCATTAGCTCTGTCCAGAGCAGTGGTCATCGACTTGAGCAAATAAATATGTTATATGTATATAATGTATGGTAAAACTTGCAATATGCAATTAAACATTTTAAGATGTTGAAATACATTAACAAATTATTGATTAATTTAAGTAAAAGTACCCGCGGGACAATATAGTTGTAATATAAATAGAATTTGGGTAAACGCAACAAAATATATAACGTTACACAGATCTCTCACGCGTTCAGCGAAAACGACAGCTAAGTTTTTGATTGCAAACATTTACAATGTTATTCTAAACAGAGATGCTGCGATTATGTCTTAATAGTCTGATCGGAACTACCGAAACACCGAATGAACAGAATATTGTGTAAAATTGCATGAAATACCATTTTGGTCCTTATCAATATGTATATTATGTTGATTTTTATTTTGCCAGAAACGTTGATTTCGCGCTAACTTACTGAATGTGAAATAATCGTGTGTCCTTAAATACATCGGACGATCAATGTGGCATTGAATATGCGATTATTGTCAAAATAAAAGAATTATGAAAAAAATGTATTGACACTTTAATATAATAATTACGGTTAGTGGAGTAACATTTTTGTATATCGCAGTTTTAGCTAGCGCAAGCCAAATACTCGTGGCATCTCTATTTGAAAGAATTTACAAGGTAGCGAATTAGATCGGCACGACATGCACACAATCCGCACGTGCTAATTGTATAATTTATTTTCACTAGTTTCGACTGGAGACTGGAGGTGCCAAGTGCACGACTTGTATTCAGATAGGGCCGCGGCGTCTGAGATGGTGTCGTGAAATGAGAACGAAAGCTATCATGCGTGTGACAGCTTCGGAGCATTGACACAGTGAACTGTCATGTGACATTAGAAGTAGTGTTAGCGCATGCGCTCTAAACTATAGTTAATTCGTTAATAACCTGGGCCTACCTAATAATAATTGTTCAAGTGCCGTCGAGGTTTACTGTAGTATCAGCTGTCCCCACATAGAGCTACAACGCAAGGAGGCTGGTAGCGCATGAGCAAGCTAATCATATTTAGAACTATTTTTATAAACGTATATTATATCTTAAGTAAATCGATATAAAATTTATTAAACGTTTACAGTTCCCATTATCTTCTTTTTTACATTTACTTTCTGCTTACTTTTTTTTTTTATAAATGTCGACTCGCCGGTAATATGTCCCGTGAATCTCTAGATGTTTTTATAATCCAATTATTATTATTATTATTTTTGGTTTGAAATGTTTAATACATAATATTTTATATATATATGTGAAGCATTCCGAGGATATTGCTGGGGTATTTTTTAATAAATTTAAATAATATTTATCCAGCCTCTTTAACGTAACTTCAAATTGTTAAATTGCGACTTTATTATTTAAAGTAAAAACTACTAAAAAAAAATATGTGAAAATATTCCAGACCACAGAGAAAACACTAGTTTTGAATTATGGAAATGAAGACCAAATATTTTCGATTTGAATTATAGAAGTAATTAGTACTAATGAAATATTTTTATCAGTAAATCATTCGAAAATCATAATTGGTATATTACAGCGTTTTTCACCAATCTGTTGAAATTCTATTTTTTTTTTGATTGAATTAATTGAAGAGATAACTGACAATTTCTTTAACGGAATGAATGAGATATGCTTGCTATGGTATGTGTATGTGGATACAAAATACAATATCATAAATGATATAGAACTGTAAATAT
>JAFELO010000837.1:856914-886951 GCA_017140195.1 Eumaeus atala
GACGAAATCTGAATGGATTCACAAATTTTAAGTTAACTGTTCAAAACTACTCGGCCAGAAAGTGTCTGTGGCCGAATAAATTAAAATAATCTCGTCTGAATTCGAAAAAACATTTACAGTATACACCAACACGTACCAGAGCGCTAGGGATTCGTATGTGATGATGCTTACGATCACTTATTTTATGTAAACACTGCTTTAGAGCACACGACCGCAGTAAAACTTCTGTACATATACTAAAATTAACTGTCTGTAAGAGAAAAAGTGTGTTCTCATCTGTCTCTCTTGCCTCTACAGTAATGACTTCATCGGTCTTCTCTGAACTGTGATCGACGCCGCGCCGACGCACGTTAGTGCCGATGTGTTATCCTCCTCCCTACACCTAATGGGCTGCTGGCTGTATAGTCCTCTCTTTACGGCGGTATCGTGTTGTGAGCGAGAGGTACAGCCCTGGTCATGCCGATCCAATTCAGCCGCAATGCAGCATGGCACTAATTCGTAACCTCCCTTTATTTTTAAATTCTCCGTCTCTTTTTCGTTGGCGTCGTTGCCGTAACGCTCCCTCAAGTCAAACCGAAAACTTAAAAACCGAAAAAAAAAACAATAATTTGCAACACACTTCAGAAGCTAAGCACTTCAGACAATTGACTAAGAGTGGTTAGGAAATCCCACTTAAGTATACTTATCAACTTTTCTTAAAAAGCCAGGGGAAATTGATTTAGTAAAATACACTCATTTTCCTTGTAATCGGAGAAATTACTTGTAACTATTGTTTATTATCACGAGACTATTTATGAGTAAAATGGGAAATATTGCAAGAAGAAGTACCTACTGTCGTGAATTGTTTCCTAGAGCTGAGAACAAACCAGCTCCGCCGTTTTGTTACAACCGATGCCCATTAACATCCGCGAATACCACCTATTTTAATTGCTTACATCTACAATACCAGTACGATTGTGCCTTTTTTTATCTTTGACCTTTAAAAAAATTATGTAGATGTGCAGCGATGCTCATCATTTTCAGATTTCATTTTACTCCTTTACATCATCAGGTAAAATTCTTTTGAACTGCCCGATTCTAAAGACCAAATAAAGTTTGGAAAAATAACTTTGTTAAGAAAAAACATAGATCTTTATCTGTAGATAGATGACTGAGTGGAGACCGCGTCTAGGCAAGCGAGGTGTGGGACACCCTGTTGCGGGTGGCGGATGGGTGCGGGCTGCACAAAATCCATGGTTGGCACTATGGGGGAGGCCAACGTTCAACAGTGGACGGCTATAAAGACATCGATAGGCTATAAGGCTGACTCATTCATTCATTCAAATATGATGTCTATAGGTTCTGGATGTCATGCTTTAAGTTAAGCGGATGTGAGAGTGGATGATATGATCACACGTTTTTTTATTAATTACTCGATAGAGCTGAACCCTGTTTAATATGAAAACCATATTTTAGATGTCAATATATAATCCTTCACCTCTGTTATACAATTTGTAGGGGTGGCCAATATTCATATTTCTAATTATTATTTTTTTCTGTCTATTTCAAACATCTAAGGTTAAAAGTTAAAAAAAACCTTTGATTATATAACAAAACTTAGCTCTTATTACTCCTTAAACCAGAGCTGGTTGGATTATCTCTAAATGCTAGTTTGATAGACATGGAGTAAACAATGGAGCATTCCATCATGATAAAGTGATGTGCGGTGAAACCAATTACAAGTGTTCACGACGGGTATCAATCATTAATATAGTTGAAACCTACAATAAATATACTGCATATGAGTAACTATGGGATAGTGGTCAATATTCTCTTTTTTAGAATTGCATTTTTGTACTTTTTGTTGTCTGTGCTGTTATACAGACAATAACAGCTAGAGCATTGCAGCATGTAGCGAGAGCAGGACAGGCATATACGTAGATTTTACGAGAACCAGGAACCTGGTTTCCCAACGAGCAAGTAGATAAAGGGAACTAAACAATGACGTTCAGAAATAATTGTTCATGGGGTAAATCCACATCAGGAATAACCAAACTATAAGCACCTACCCGAGCACTGGGTGTTTATTGATTAAATTGTACTGTACCGATAAATTAACTATGTCTCGATGTAGTAGTACAATTCAAGTAATAGCTTCAAATTAACTATGTCTCGATGTAGTAGTACAATTCAAGTAATAGCTTCAAATTAACTATGTCTCGATGTAGTAGTACAATTCAAGTAATAGCTTCAAATTGGAGTGTTTATGATTACATCTCTATATTATACAGGTATCATCATCCTACTTAAGACAAGTTCGTACAGTTTTGTTATTGAATTGGATAGAATATACCCGGGAGATTTGCAATTTTGTGCAAAGATATCAAATCTACACCGTCAGGGTCGTAGGTGGACCTTTCCAAATTTTATGGAGACAAAATGGATGTGGTTAACTATGAGTTCGAGAACATTAAGATAAAAATCAAAATGGATTTTAAAGATATAGAAACTTAGTAATAGTAACTTATGAATTGAAGATGCAGCAGTCACGTGGTGCATGCACTTTAGAGAAACCCTATTTAATTAAGGATAATAATAAATAAACTGGATACCGCCCTGGGACAGCGCGTCGCTTCTACGTTGGTAGGACATGTTACTTGAGGAAGCCCTACTGTTTTAACACACGGACGCATCTCCCCGCTCTACATCAGCAGTTTGCCTGCTGCCCATCTCGGAACGATTTGTTCAGCGTGCATCGCTTGACTGACTGCGCTGGTGGTCAATAACACACAGCGGGGAGTAGGTTCGATACTTTTCGAAGACACATACTTTTAAAAATCGTTTAATGAAATTAACACTTAAGTAACATCAGAAAGAAATTATTTTGTTAACTTAACATTTTCTCTCTTAGTAACTAAAGTGGTCGTGTCCTAGCGTATTGGCTAGTTTGTAGTTAACATTTGAGATATGATATGATTTGTTCAGTATCACAGGTTACATGACATTACGAAAACTATTGGAGTCTCCTTTTAAGTAAGAATATAATTGTAACAAGAGACCCCGCTCAGTGACAGTTAAAGTGGAAGACCATTTTAACTAAGATACTGATAGATTGTACATATTATTAAGTCTCTAAAGCGGATAACTCCATTAGGTGGTCGCAAATCGGCGCATTGATGCTATTATGTAAGAATTCCACCATAAGTGACTCAAGGTTGTCTTATAACTTATAAGTGTTTATAGGTATTTGTCTAATCAAACATCCATATACATTTCTATGTGGATCCATTTGGATCATCGGAAACACAAACCGCACGATAGTATAGCTTTCATTTTGAGGCGATTAACGATATTGTTTGAGCGAGAAATACCCCCACGGTCGTGACGAACCGATTCCGGCACAACGAAATAAATACGTCATATATTGGTATAAGTACCTACCGGACAAGATGGGTAATATCTGATAATTATTCATATGATGAGGAAACATTCAATGAACACTTTCATGGGGTTTTTAACACACCGCTGCACCGGGCCCCGGCGACGTAGTCGGAAGAATGAAAATCGGACCAATAGCGCATCGACTCAGCGACACACCTCCGTGGGATTTATAATTGGAACGTTTGCGCGCGCATTCAGTCGTGAATCGCGGTATTGAGCGCCGAACGTCGCCGCTGAACACCGTACGATATACGTGCAGACTTCAGTCAACTGTCAATTGCCGAACGCGGCGGGTATAGCGTGTTACAGTGACTTGTGTGACCTACAAGCGAACATGGCTCTACTCAGAAGGCTCACCGTGAATGTGCCCCGAGGCGTGAGAGTACTATCCACGTCGTCGCCACCACCGACACCTCCCAGGCCTCGAGACGAACTAGACCTCACTTTTAACAGTCCTAAGGACGCGTTCAAAAGTAAGAAAACTAGCGAATTAATCCGGGCGTATCTGGTATATCAAATATGCTCCATCAACTGGATTGTGGAGAACAACAGCATGGTAAGTTGTCAAATGGAGTAGAGAATAGATCGATGTCTTATGTAACGAGTACGTAAATGCCTCTAAAATAGCGTAAAATGCCTCTAAAATTAACTGAGCCATGCGTCCTTGAATCTGAATCGATGTGAGATGTCTTCAGTTTGGCAGCACAGTACCTACACGTGTTATAAATTGAGGCTTTTGTCTCAGCTTTACACAGAAATCAATAGACAATCAATAACTTTAGTGAACTAATACATACGTATATTGTTGTATGGAAGGTCGTTACAGAACTGAAGACAGGTAAAATGGGTTCAGGTTACTTGGATATTTATTCCTCAACAAGCATAATAATTATTATTATTT
The DNA here is from genome assembly GCA_017140195.1 of Eumaeus atala. Lineage (NCBI taxonomy): Eukaryota > Metazoa > Arthropoda > Insecta > Lepidoptera > Lycaenidae > Eumaeus > Eumaeus atala. The sequence continues at coordinate 861,236 of JAFELO010000837.1, forward strand.
AAGTTCGGATTAAAAAAATAGATTTTTATATAACTCACGCATGCGCCGATGAAATAATCAGTTGGTACCAACAGTGGCTAGACAAAGTCTAGACTTCTAAGTTGAGCGAAACCTATTATAAAATGAGCCGGCTTACCTAATAAAAATAACCTGATATGCAACAACTTTTTTGTGATCTGCATAAACTGGTTTTTGAATTGCAAAGGAAACGTCTTAAGATTTTTAGTGCATGTACCTAATTCAATAATAATTCTTCTTAACTCATTATAATGTATGTAGATGAAATTTAATATTTTATTTGGGAATGCGTAGACTAGCACGATCAAGTTTAAGCCACAGCTTCGATAATCAATGATTTCTTTTATTGTACACAGCTAGATACAAAATAAACGTAAAGTATAGGGAATTCTTATTTTCCTGTAGACATTTCATACTGGATTATGCGAAGCTACCTGGATTTTACTTTTTTTTAAATTCCCTTTCATTGTTATTTACTACAATCAGACAGCACTCTTTGTCCTGTTTATGTCCACTTAGTGGAGTTGATAAGTTGTAATATAATAATACTTCGAGTTAAAATGAAATACGTAACAGAACTCGTTAATAATTGATGCCTAGTTTGTTTAAGTATAACTTACAAAAAATTATGGTCAAAACATCAAGTCACTTTAAAATGACAAACGCCAGATTTTGTTCCCTTTGCGGCGACTCATAAGCCACAAAGTTTTTTTGCCCTGAAAAATATTTATTAGTTTGCATCCACAAAGTAATAAATATTTTTGGGGGCAAAAATACCTATTATTTTATTCTAGATTGTAATTTACAATTTCTATGTGCATATGGAGGCCGCGTTTAGGAAAACCAAGTCTTGGTCGACCGTTCTCCAAGTGGGAAGACGATCTCCGTGCGGTGGCTGGTCCGGGAGGGATGCGAGTAGCAGGAGATAGGCCGTCTTGGGGTTCATTGAAAGAGGCCTATGTCCAGCAGCGGATCGATAAGGGCTGATAATGATGATGGTATATGTTTACGTGAAATAGTAACAAACATAGGTTTCTACAAACTACCATTTATAATGACATATTTGCTTTTGAGTTATGAATATAATAAGAATATGAAATAGGATAGGATTGTTAAAAATAACAATTGTTATCAGTTTCTAAGGGTCCCTGTCATAGGATACAGCTACAACAAATTCCTTGCTATTTTTGATTTTTTTTAATTGTATTTAATTCCGTAAATTTGCACTTCCAGATTCTTTTGTATGTTATTATAGGAAGTAATGTGCGGATGGAACTTTCGTGAAGCCACACCTGCTGCATTGCAGCCGATTTGGTTCGGCACGACTGGGGCAGTACGTCTTGTTCACACGATACCGCCATAATGTGGCATACGGTGATTGTTTGGAGGGGAGGAGGGAAAGAGAGCCACACATCTGTATATAAGTTATAATAAGTATAGTAGAGATAAAAAAACCTACATCTTAAATATTTAGATATTTGGCTGATCGGTGCTTAAAAGAGTATACAAATTACCTACCTATAATAATAAAAATATCACCATTGCATCAATTTGCTACCATATTGTGATGGATAATGCTCTGCAAATCACGTAATAGATCCGCAGATGGGGCTGAGTGCACACAAGTCGTAGGTATTATACCTGCGTACAGGCAGCTGTTGGAGCGTTTGCACATCGGGACAAGTGAAATGTACGAAATTAGTAATGCCTTTACCTGGCTATTGAAGATTTTAATGAACAGGTATGGCACTACCTGGATAGGAGGTAGTGCTATACATAGTGCATGACACTACATCGTGCTATGCAACGGAATTGGGCCGGCACGACCGGGGAGGTACCTCTCGCTCACATAATACTCATTGTAATGTAGTCGCGTCTCGTGCGGTTTGTGAATAGTCGGTGGCCCCTTTGAGGAGACAACGCATCGGCGTAATAACTATGTGGTTCCTCGTTTGCCCCTATCCTATAAAAATAGAAGATTCTGACAGCTACGATATCTGTATAGGCACCGACAAGGATGTTGCGAGCCGATGGCAGAGGCAAAAATTTCAAGAACGCTGAGAACGTTTGTAATAGGAGCCCTAAGCATGTCCTCAGTACAGCCTCTTGGCACTCCCTTGGCGACGCCCTTACTCCGGTAGGCAACCGGTGGTAAATAGAATTTAGTAAATAGGTGCATACACCTGCCATTCGAACCGTTTACACCATATTTGCACCGTGAGCACACATCCATATCAATATTATAAACGGGAAACGTTTCATTGTTTGTTTGCTTTGAATAGGCTCCGATTTGAAAAAATATTTTACCGTTCGAATCGCACATGTTATTGGTGATGAACATAGGCGATGTAACATTTTCTGAAACGCTTTGATCACTATGAAGACTGCGAAAATGTTACAAAAAAATTATGATTTTTAAAGTAAATCTTTACAGCTCATAGCGAGTGTAATGGAAGTTGAGAAGGAGATTAAAAGAGAGAGAGTTATGTACACATTTTGTTTCTCTCTTTCTCTAATAGCCATTTACGTTTCGTATAACTGAACCTGTGCTTTGGACCACATGTCACATCCGGTCGTGTGGTCTAAAACATACTCACTTTTGATCCAGAACAAGCCAAGAAAAGCTTATTTTATTGTATTTACATTATTCCTTGGAACATGTGATGTTAATTCTAAACCCACAAAAATATGATTTACGCGAAAAGTCTACGCTCAACCTTTTTTTGAAACGTCGTTCTAAAAACTTTAAGCAATCAATTTCACATATCGACCATTGAATTTGTTAACAGCTAGCAGCGTGAGGTGTGTTATTCATTAGTCACACCGCAAAGACAAATATTTGACAAACTTTTATATAATATTATGTAAACTTTTATGTAATTAGACAAATTCTGCCAGTGTATGCCACATGGCAGTGTTTTAGGACCTCTTCTATTTTTAATATATATAAATGACTTCCCTGGGTGTATAGACAAACTCATGACTCTATTTGCTGTTGACAGCACGGTAACAATAGCTTGTAAGGACATTATAAATTATGAATTTGACAATAATAAAACAATTACATGGCTTGACAATAATAATCTTAGAATTAATTTGGACAAAACAAAAAATATGCACTTTATTCAATGACATTTTATTTCAACAGTTAATATACAATATCATAATAGTAAATTAGAGAATGTGGAAGCGACAATTTTTTTAGGATTAATCATTCACTACAAATTAAATTGGAAATTACATGTTGGAGGACTATCTAAAAAAATTAGTTGTTATGCCTTTGCTATTTCGAAGCTTTCTTTAGTTTTAAATATAGATGCCTGTCTTGTCGCTTATCACGGTATGGTTGCGTCTGTCCTTCGCTATGGCATTATATTTTGGAGTAACTCTACAGACATGGGAGTCGTGTTTAAGATGCAAAAACGCTACATTAGAGTCATGTTTAAGATGTAGAGAAATCTTTATTAAACATAACATTCTGCCACTACCGTCCCTGTACATATGTGAATGTTCAATATTTGTATGTACTCATTCTAATTTATTTTCAAAATTTACAGATATTGTTTCTCGGAATAGGAGAGATAATAAAAAAGTTTACGTAAATAGTTCTAGGACTAAATTGCTCTCTAAGAGTGTGCTAAGCATGGCACCAAAATTTTTTTATGAACTACCGGTGAATATTAGGAAATCAAGCAACGACATTAATTTATTCAAGAATATGCTTAAATCATTTTTATTTAGACACTGTGACTATAGCGTCAATGGGTAGTCTGACATATAGGATGTTGTTCAAAAGTGCTTTTTTTCGGACCTGAACTTAATACTGCGGAATCGAAGAGAAGTCCAATTAAAAAGTCGTTCGTCGAACGACGAGACTAGGTTTGGTGTCTAAAACAGGTCCGATCCCCCACTCTCCCGCAGATGGGAGAGATGCATCCCAATATGAGAATGTTTATAATAGCTAATTAAAGTATTATTATCATTGCCAGAGAGACAGTGTCTCTCACTCCCCGACTATGACGTTGAGTCCGGCTCCCGCGCGGTAGCTAAAATGGCCTCGGCGCTAACATGAATGTATGGCTAATGGATGGGACTTTTCTATGCATAAAATCATAACTTTGTTGTTATTGTGTAAAAATATGATTGTTTAAAAGTCCCTATCGTTTGTAGTAACACATCTATGTTGTGTATGTCAATCTCACACACTTGCTTCAATTTTACTCTGCACAATTTCACAGCGAACTGAAGCAATGACTTCCTTGTGAGATCAATTTCTATACTGTCTAGTGTCTGTTATAAAATCACTGTGATTGTACCTGTATATCGATACCAGTAACCATGTCAGTACGAGAAACCATGTACTTACAAATGTTAGATACTAATATAATAGTAATATTATTTAAATTAATCATCATCAACCTTATCGGTCCACTGCTGGACATGGGTCTCTCTCAATGAACGCCAATACAGCTACTGCACGGAGATCGTCTTCCCACCTAGTGAACGGTCGACAACACTTCGTTTTCCTAAACGCGGCCTCCACTCCGGAACCTTACTGGCCCATCTGCCATCTGTTCTCCAGAGTGTGTGACCACCACGTTATGACAAATAGGAGTTGAATATGGGTTATGCGGAGAAAACTGCAGGGCGATGCTGGTTAACAAAATGAGTATAAAACTATGTCAGGGCTGTGTGGCACTTCACTGCCAAGAAGAGTCAAGGGAAAATCCCACCTCCACTGCCGAAATTACTGCAAAAAATCTAGAACACTGACCGTCTACATTTGCGAAGAGCGGTCTCAAGTGAAAGCTATTTCTAGCGCGTACAGACTAGGTCGTGCGGTTAACTGTCATCTGTCAGTCTGGATTAGCCAGCGTGTTCATTTCAAATAAGAGCACGTCCAAGTGGTAGATTTACTATAAAAATGTGAGCCAAATATTTTTTTTAATTCAAAGCTAGCGATTTCGCCCGAGAATAACGATCAAATTATACACTAAAGTATTCTTCGAGGATTGCTCTAACATTATATGTAGCTTCCTTGTATAGTGCAGTCTGTTCTCACAAATAAAGAGTTATCTATGTATAATCTATATTTAATTGCAATGCATATTACGTTATTTTTAATTGAAAGAAGAAACTATTTTTTTTTGTTATGGCCTTTTTTCTGTAAAGTACAGGAACATAAGTATCCAAAATTTAATTAAATAAGACGTAAATTTTACATGAGATTAATGTAAATTTTACATTTTTTTTTTAATATTTTTATATAAGCATGAGCTAATAAAGCGATGAGCAGAATGTAAATTTTAACTTTTAATTATCCAGTTATGCTCCGTCCTTCAATTTCCTAGATTACATTATATTCTTAAGTATACAGTGTAAACAGTACACAATCAATTCCTCACAAAATGCATAATTTGAATTAAAATCTGCAGATGACCCGCCCGGGGTCTTTGACCTTCCGACCGCGTAACTTCCTATCTGTATAATACGGTGTCCACATTTTCCGAAAATAATGACACCAAACTTGATAAAGTTAGGTGTAATATAAATATACTCCGTTATATAAACATAATATCTGCATAAGCAATATTTTTGTTTTATTAGTTAGATAGACCTACCGTTTTCTAAAAATGTCACACTCATTTACAATTCACGCGGTATACTTACATAACTTTCATGTCTGTTTCCAACTCATGCAAATTTCAACGAGTGTCTTTAATATTTCTGTGTATTGATATATTTTTTATAATTTACTCAGCCTTCAGCTCTGTGTCTATAAAAAAAGGAACGGTGCAACTGGTGTATAAGCTAAATAAAAACCAAACCAAGTGTGAGATAGTAAAAGGAGTTATTTTAGTGCCACTATCGAACATACACACTGACATACTTAGCCGTTAAAATCATTAACCTTTTCTGTCTGCGCCGTGTTAAAAACCAAACCCCCCCCCCCCTCCCCCGATTCAAGAGCACATGTTCACTAAACAACCGCGTGCTTGTATTTCCGGTTCTATAATTTTTGTTGGCAACCGGCGCATTACAGAACCAGTTGTTATACGAGGAAAAAAGTAAAAAACCGACCAAGTGCAAGTGGGCGCCTCACAGCGTGCCGTAAGAAACTCAAGGGCACTTGATGTTGAACTGTATTGACAGGATGCTTTTTGCAATGCTAAACAAAACTCACCGTACGTAGCAGTCACCACATCTAGCCATATCTATTACATTTTAATTTACCTTGAATGTGGACGTCATCAACATTTAATCAACGTAGTGGGCGAAGACCGACGGGCGCACGAACTTTGTATTCGTGTTTTAGTGAATGAAACGATGTGGCAATAGTTCTAAAAAGTACCTAAAGATAATCGAAACGATGGACCTTCTTGTCTACTCATATTACGAGTATTAATTTTTAACGATCTCGATTTAGAATATAGATTCTTCTTGTCTACTCATATTACGAGTATTAATTTTTAACGATCTCGATTTAGAATATAGATTCTTCTTGCCTACTCATATTACGAGTATAAATTTTTAACGATCTCGATTTAGAATATAGATTCTTCTTGCCTACTCATATTACGAGTATTAATTTTTAACGATCTCGATTTAGAATATAGATTCTTCTTGCCTACTCATATTACGAGTATTAATTTTTAACGATATCGATTTAGGACATAGATTTACTACTAAAACTCAATAATTCATCGTACCAGTGTATTAAAAAATAATATGTAGGCATTGTAAAATACTTATTAGTGGATATTACCTTGACATTTATTACATAGATAATAAGTTTACTGTGTAATAACATTTGACTAAACAGTAATAACTTTTACACGACAACATTACACTGGGTAGACTAACAATTGGTACAAAGTGTTAAAAGGAAAACCGAAACACACTATCGCAACAACACGGTATACAGAGAGTAAAAACCGGCGCGGCGGGACGTCTCATATGACCATTCCGTTTTCTGTCGAAAATGAATTGGGTTGATAATTAGTGTACAAGATTGTAAGGTGCAAGGTATTATAGCGCCGCTGAATTTAATTGGGTGCATAACCTTATTGTTGAGGTAACCCTAACATCGTTTTATCAATCAATTTCTATCACTACCCAAATGCCGATCACGTGTTGCAATTTTACTTTCCGCTTCACAATCTGTAACAGTCAATGAACGCCGGTCGTTAGGTCGACATTACAGATCTGACGCGGACTGTGCGTTGGCAGCTTTAGAAGTATTTCTTTGTAATGGCGCCGATATCAGGGGCACAGAAATAATGTAGATATAGAAGGGATGCCACAGGCGTATATATGACGTCGACTGGCCGTGGAATAGAGTAGATGCGAAAGTAACACTATCTTTGTCTACGTAATCTTGCATTCGCATTGCGTAGAGTACTAGTGAAAAATGAGACAGGTGGTGTTACATTTGCTGTTTCTTCAGACTTAGACGGCCGCGTTTTAAGGCTGGCTTCCCGTCCCTATCTATATTATTTTTATGGCCAGGAGGCCAATGGAGGGGGAAAGGCGAGTAACGCATCTGTATAAATTATGTGGATGTCTACGGGTGTCGGTATGCTTCACGACCTGAGCCCGACACACACTTCAGGCCCCCTTGGGTCGGCTGGATGGTGCGTAAATGCATCTTCTCCTGCCAGAACCAATATAATGAACACCGCTCGTACCGGTCGAGCGTTGAAATCTCACATATAGTGATACAGTTAAAACACATATGACTGACAAAATGACAAACTCACACACCCCTCACGGAAACGAGCCCGGTTTCGAATCCGTAAGTTGAGAGCTTAGATTTATAGAAATAAAATAACGCAACTGTAGAGAGCTCCAATAATAATAAATAAATCAAGAACACGGCTTTTGTCGATTTGTAGCGCAAATCAACCCCTCCCGTCAGAGGGGGGGGGGGAGGCCGGCCTCCTCAGATAAGCCAAACATTAAAAACGAGCTCCATTATCCTTATCCACGACACCGCAAATTAAACGGCATCGTGCGCGCCCCGTCCCACTAGTGTGGAGAGGGGGACCGTTTCCCCCTTTTCGGTCCCAATAATAATCACCATGGGGTAACGCTCACAATAAAATTCCGGTTTGTCTCTTCCCATCTGCGGGAAAAGAGGGGGGTCTGTCCCTCTATCGTCTCCCTAAACCTGAAGACAAAAAGTCTTCCAAAGTCATTCGAACTGTTAAGGCTAGACAAGCGCCACCAATCAGTATTAGGTCCCTCCGAAAAAAAAAGGAAAAAAAAGGCTGTCGGTAGTCACCGTAAGGCTCCGACGTCTCGTTGACTCCCTTATAGTATATTATAAAAAATGCTAAGCTGGAGGCATACTCGCCATAGGTTAACACCCACAAAACACAGCGGTACATTTCTTCCCATCTGCGGGAAAAGAGGGGGTCTGTCCCCATTTCCTCTACCTGAAACCAGAAGACGAAACGTCTCCGATAGATCCGACGAACTGTAGGCATCAGCGCTGCCATATGGATCAATCAATCAATTGTTGCTGGAGGCGAAGTAAGATACATTTTTTAGAAAACTGTACAAAATAGAAATGTTACATATTAATTTAACTAGATGATAATGCCGGCTTCACAGATTACTGATAAAGTCTCAAGTAGCTCTTCGAAATTGGGCCGGCACGTCCGGGCACCTCTCGCTCACATGACACCAGCGTAAAGCGACATCTTCGGTCTCGCATTTCGTGCGGTTTGTAAGTAGGCGGTGACCTATTGGGGAGGGGAGATGGAAGACGCATCGCCGTATTAATTATCTGGATGTTCATGGGCGTTGGTAGTCGTATACGGCACTGATTTCTCTTTTGCACCATATACTATAAAGAAAAAGACGAGAAGCCCACTACCTTTTTTTTTCTAATAAAACAATATTCACGTAAAAACTACTGAATAGTGGCTGAAAGTGCCAAAGAAATATTTTTTGTGCCAAAACAAATGTTCTTGGGACAGGTCATACGTGGGCTTATCCGCGCGGCATGGTTAGAGTAGTATAAAATGTATTTTTTAATTTCTGAAACTGTAGGTATGTCTGCAAGAACGAGTATCACCTAGTTGTGCGACCTTGTACATCTGAGCACATAACTTCTTACACACGAGTCAAGTTCAATATAATTTCGGACTCAACTGTCAGTCGGAGTATACGAAAAATGTTGCGCAATCCCTGCTATCCGAGTAATGTTTGAATATTTATGTGCATTTTATATTAATAAAAGTGATAAATGTACATAAATATTCAAACTACGACCTGCATGACATTGTATGCGACATGTTTGGGGCTTTATTGCTTATAAATATGTGCATAAGATTTGTGTTGAGACCTGGCAATTATGACCATGTCTCGGAATATCGGCAAAAACTATATATATATTCGGTTTCGTAGTAATACATGAACTTATCATATGCTTTCTGCATCAGGTGTTGTTTAACCTTTTATCTTCACCGTATTTAATGTAATTTATGCTCTTCACACGAGCGCCATGATCTTTCAGACTTCAGACAATAATTGATTATTGAAAATTCCATTCCATTCGTGTACCATTTCGAGCAAGTCTTATATTGTAAGTGCTTCACAATTGTGGAATAGTTTATCGCTGTACCGTGTGTACGTAGATTTTAATAAATACATTTATTTACTCTTCGTAGTTCGCCACCGTATATATAATGGGCCATCGGCTACTCACATACTGCACGGAACGCTACAGCATAGCTGTCTCACGGCGGTGTCATGTGAGCAAGAGGTGCCTCCCCAGTCGTGCCATGCCAAAAATCTATCATCACGGGGAAACAAGCCCGTCGGGACTGTCATCAATTATGAATTAATTCAACAAGAAAAATATACAACTACATTTACATAATTAAACAATACAATTTGACCGAAATAGTACGGGAAGAGCTTCTTACTCCCAATGCAAAGTATGAATGTTTAAAGGTAAACTCAAAGTTTATTTGAATCATAAAAATGTGAACTGCCCCTGTTAGAGAGTTAGTTACTTTAGCTAATCTTAAATAACTATTGGGATGCACCCTTCCCATCTGCGGCAAAAGAGGGGGGTCTGTCCCCTTATCGACCACAGTCTCACCTAGACCGTCGCCCGACGTGTCTTATAGTAACCGATGAAGCTGTGCTGGACACTTCCATATAGAGCATAACAAAAAAAAAAAAGAGTCTTAAAAGTGTCGGCTATTATTTACGCATAATATAGGTACGCATATTGTGGTTCCGTTTACTGTTTTATTATTTGGATAAATTAATTGTCTGATATTTTTGTTGCAGCTGATGAAAAGGCTCCGTCAAGTGGTAGGGCAACGACTTTTCGAGGCTCTCATGAAGGCCACCTTCTACGGGCAATTCGTGGCTGGAGAAGATCAAAACAAGATAAAACCGACCATAGAAAGGTAACTCATTACACCCTTAACTTAACTAGCGACAGCCCTGGCTTCGTCCGTGAAATCGATACCTTAGACCGCATGAAATCCGTTCAGTATACTTTGACAAAACCCATGACATAAAGACAGACCGTCGACGGGGATTTAGTTTTATGATATGTATATCGCATAGATTTGTCAGTAAAATAAAACTGGAGTGATTAACGATAGATTAGGTACCTAGTAGTATTATTAAACTACAGCGACGTCACGCCTGTTATCCCCGAAGAGGTAGGCAGAGGTGTGCTAGTACATCCACCACTCGTAAGTCCAGTAGATATACTAGCACACACGATTAGCCAAGGGGTACTGAGGCCCATCTGCAGCGACAGCCCTAGCCGGCGATCCCCCGTGGGAGCTCGTGGCGGAGGTTCTTGCCGAGAGCTGCTCCTATGTCATGGATAGGAGAGCTCTCGGCCTGAGTCCGACGGATGACGAGATCCTGCGGGTTCGCCGGTTATGGCGCGAGAGCCGTATGGTAGAGAGATAACGGCTGCCTTGCGCCCGGTTGTCGAGTGGTGGATGCGCCGTAGGCGCAGACCCCTCACCTTCAGTTTGACGCAAGTACTCACCGGGCATGGTTGATTCGGTGTATATCCGTGTAGGACGGCCCACAGGGAGCCGACAACTCGTTGTCACGATTATGACAACTGTTGGTGGACTCGGCCCAGTGCACCCTCTAGGTGTGCCCGAGATGGGCGGCGCTGCGTCACGATCTGACATCAGTTGTCAGAGGGGACTTGTCAAAGTCGAGCATCATCGTCGCCATGCTCGGCAGCGACGAGTCCTAGGTCCTAGGAGGTGAAGACTGGCCTTTTCGCCGAGGCCAGCCTGTCGCTGGAGGGGTCCTGTTACCTGTAGATCCGGGACCCTCCACTAATAGCGGCTAAAGGCACCCGTAGGGGTTTAGTTGGTATTGCTACGCAATGGCCGAGACCAACATAGGGGGGCCGATTTAGCAGTTTCAGTGTACTGCGAGGGAGTGTTCAAAAGGCAATGGTGCCCCGGACGGCCGCGCTGACTTTTTAGGTTTCTCAACCGATACCATGTGTTATAAGTAATGAAGATAAAGTTTAAAATTATATGACTGAACAGCGCGCCGTGCTGTTGCTAGCTGCTGCCACTCCGATGTGAAACGCCGACACTCAACAACGCTTGGATATTTTGTCGATCTCAACTGCATTAAATACGCAAATATACCTATGTACAGATCAAAGTGTGACTGCCCACGTCACTTCAGCTGTTAGTGTTGGATGTTCTAACTGTACTCTTCACATCTGTGCACATTGCACACTGCACAATGCTGCACACATTTCGTAGGCTTGGCGGAATAAAGAAACTAGTAGGTACACCTAGGTTGTTACATGAACTCTAAAAACATTACTATGTGTTTTGGAAATACATGATAACTACACTCGTTTCGTCGACATACTCCCAGACTTGTGGTGTGCCTATAATATTCCTATGTAACCAATAGAACGAAGAAATGCCTATGTTCATAGTAGAGTTTACTGAATTTAGTGTCATTATTTTTTTAGAAAATATGTAAAGTGTGGGCACTGCATGATATCGATAGAAACTCGCAACGTCTAGGGTTCAACAAACCCTGGTGCGTCAGGTGAACGGGTAACTAGCGACCTCCCAGTCTAGATAACAGTATCATCATTATCAGCCCTTATCGCTTCACTGCTGGACATAGGCTTCTTGCAATGAATGCCAAGACGGCCGATCTCCTGCTACTCGCATCCATCCTGGACCAGCTACTGTACGGAGATCGTCGTCCCGCCTGGTGCACGGTCGACCAACACTTTGTTTTCCTAAACGCGGCCTCCACTCCAGAACCTTAGTGGCTCATTCCACCTAATCTTCTGAGCGTATGACCAGCCCATTGCCACTTCAGTGAGCTTATTCTTCGCGTGATATCGGAAACTTAGTTCTCTGCCTTATGACTTCGTTGCGAATTCTATCGAACAAAGAAACACCCAAGATAGCACGTTGAATATATATAATATATATATGAATAATAGCCCGCTGAGTCACCGTAAACTTCCCCTAAATTAAGAGGCCATGTTTCGGCCCTGTAGGTCATCTCAGGGTTTGGTTGAAGACTTGTGTCATCAAACTCTGCGGTATATGTAACAGTATATATGTTAAGAATTACATAGTCAATTGAATCAAATCTTAGGTATATTTCTTATATTCAGGATCAGAATCGAGTACTGAATACGCTCGGTGATTTTGTACACTGTCTTACAAAATACTCTGTATGGACACTTGTTTAATTTACATAAATTAAATTTACTTTACTTCACTTGCGTGAATATTGTATTTGGAAAAGCGCTGCCCAAATATGTTTATTGAACAACATTGCTAAGCGCGACATTCCGTAGCATTGAGCTGTTTTAAAAATATAATATGACGCAAGGGGGGCGTGCGCAGCTTTTGTTTCTTTCTATTGTATTGCCTCGTAACCGTGGCTTGTGCCAAATTACTTCAAAAATGCTAATTATGCTTTTAGACCAGAGATTGCGCACAAGTTACATAACATAGAGCAGGGCTACTCAAACTTTTGCCTCCACGCACACATCCAGCGGTGTCCAAATATCCAAAAAAAATTTATTTTTTGCTTAAATTCTCATTTCAAGTTCTTAGTTATTATACACCCGTAATATATATGCCGTATATATTTGCTTGTAAATAACAGCGGCTAGATCCTCACCTCGACAAATTAAAGACGTAGACTAAAACCTACCCCAGGAATCGATCTAACCACAGGTGAATACTGTATGAAAACCCGTTCACTCGATTTTGAGAAAAACGATCACATACATCCAAACAAGTTTTGGGGACTTTGTTTTTATCACATGTATATATGGTAAAAATAAACATATATCGATATTTGTTCGTAAACAAATAAATGGAATGTAATGAATTAATTGTTTTCATTTAAGGTTACGATCATTCGGCGTGAAATCGATTCTGGATTACTCCGTAGAAGAGGATCTCTCACAAGAGGAAGCTGAAAAGCGAGAAGTTAGGTATGTACCTAGTCTAAGTATATGTTGTAAGATGTAGGCACTTTATTATCACTAAAATTATTTTATTTCATTTTCCTCTTATTATGTTTCTAGGAGCTACATAATTTGTTTGTAAATTATGAAGTAGTTTTAAGGTATCCCAGAAGAAATGAAACCCTTTCAATTAATTTAAATCCACGTTACAAATACACCCAGTATTACCACCCAGTATCCCAGTGTAATGCGACATGCATTAGATAGATCAAAGCGATTTAGTCGATAGTGAATACTTCAGTTCATAAATCTGGCGCCACTAGTGTTCTTGGAGTCGAATACCTTCAAATCGGCGTCGCGTTTCTTAGCACCAGGCATTCAACAAAAATAATTGCAGCATCCAAAGAAAATGTAGACATTTCATCGTGGAGTGTTTATTCCATAGATATAATATAGATAAAGGTGGAAGCCATAGCGAAGGTAGATGAGAATATATAAGCTACCTTTGTCTATTTATTCTCGCATGCACATTGCACAGAGAGAAATTAATGGAAAAATAGAGGCAGATAGTAAACCACATGTCTCTCCACTTAGATGGAGTTGTTTTAGACTGTGTTCCCTTCTCTATCTATATCATTGTAGTTTTATTTACACAATACCGCCACAAGGTGATAGCTATGCTGTGCGTATTTCGTGCGCGGCGTGACGTTTCCGGTGGTCCATTGGAAGAGAAGGAAGGCAACATGCCTGCTAGCCGTTTGGCCACTAATGCTATAAAACACCACTTCTTATCGCGTACACCAGTACTATGGAACCAGCTGCCTGGGTATTTACAATACGATACGATGAGGGCTCTTGAAGAAAAGAGCATACATATTCGTTAGGGGCAGGGAACGCGTTTGTAACACGCCTAGTTTTGTGAATGTCTATGGACGACGGTAGTTGCTATCCACCTGCTGCTTTGCCCCAAATTTCATTAAAAAAAATTATATATCGATAGATAGCTTGTATAGACACAGATGATCTGACGTAGACACATTGAGGTTAATTTTTCCGCATTAAGCTAACCTACAAGCGTCGCGGCGACTGTCCCACTTCGGCTAGAAACAACCAGACTGGCTCAGGATATATCAGTTTAATTTTTACACTGTTTTTTGAGGCTGATATCATAATCTTTTTTGAACCGTACGCAGGTTGATGTTTTTCGAGCGTATGTATACGCTTCTACGCTACGATTCCTGCTCCAGTCTGAAAAGTCTGCCGGCGTTTAGTAATGAGGTGTTCTAGCCCCGTATTGTTAACGCGAGAGACGCCATTTTGAATTATGCTTTTAGTAGCAGGGATTGCTTTATTTTGATGTTAGCTTCTATTTAACTGACAAAAAATATATAATAAAGCAATAAAATGTAGTGATTTTGCTGCTTAAACGCAAAAAAAAACGCTAATAGTAAAATACTGTACTATTCGAAAATACAAAAATTTTGCGACAAATTTTTGCGCCTACCGATGCCCATAGACATACGAATTACCGTATTATTTATGGCATGTAGGTGCGTTGCCCTTCTTTCCTCCTCCCCACCAATGGGCAATTATGGGGTTTTATATTATTTTCATTTTATTTTATGAAAAATCTCATTATTACAGTCACATTTTTTTAAACAGATAGACAAGCCTTTTTGTATTAACATTTTCTATATTTTTTTAAATAGCTTTGTGACATCAGAGAAATTAGACAAATTAATACCATGTATCAGTGTGCGGCTCGCCTGTGTGTGTGTGTGTGTGTGTGTGTATGTGCATATCAAAGAAGTTTATAAGAACCCGCCCAACTTATTCCTTTTTGTAACGTTCCATGAAAAAGTCCTCAAGACGTTTTATAAATAAATTCTTGGAACAATTGAATTGGGACAATTACTTATATATAATAGTCTATTATCCATCTTATGTTCGCTATATGCAATAACTTCCTACGGAGGTGTACTTTTGCAGTCAGGTGTAAAAATACTAACGTCTCTTTTATATGCTTGTCTAGCATCATATCGCGCATTTACTCGCGTTCCCCCGCGTTAACTCCGGTACGATAAATGGACTATTCAACACAAAAATATTTTTTCAAATTGGGTCAGTACTTCATGAGCTTAGCGCGTTTAAAGGGAACAAACAAACTCTTTAGCTTTATATCCTGAAGTGCGAGTACGTGTTTGCTGGTTATAATAAGAACAATATAATACAGAGACAATTGATTTTTAAATGACAGTGAATTCTTTATTCAGTAAAATGTTGTCTGCTATTTGTTTTTTTTCCTTATCTTATATATAAAATTCTCGTGTCACAATGTTAGTCACCTTGCGGAACGGCTTAACCGACCGTATGTTATGGACGTTGATGATGGTGGCGTGATGACCGTCATGGACCGTTGTTACGCGGGTGAAACCGCGGGGCGCAGCTAGTGTACGTATAAAAATCTCGTGTCACGGTGTTCCTCCGAGACCGACATCGAAACGACTGAACCGTTTTTGATGAAATGTGACATACGTGTGCAACTTTTTTTTTTCTTTTGTGTGCAACTCACCAACTTAAAATATAGACTATACTTTATTTCAATGATAACAGTCGCACAGTAACGGTGTCGAGTCAACAAATTTATGTATTTGATACGTAAGTTCTGCGTCTTGTGCGGTCTGTCGGAAACCGCGATGGAGCGCGTGACCCACAGGCACAGCTGATCATAGTGGCGATCGAGGTTACGTAATCTGCTCGACGCGTGCCGACCGCCGACCGGCGACCGCTGCGCTGAGAACGGTGCGCTATTGATCGCGACACGTGAAATAGCAATGCCCTAGAGGAGGATAGAAATCTTTAAACTTCGATTTCGCGGGAGACTTTTTTGAGAGGGAGGGGGAGGATTTTTTCCGTAAAGTATCGGGAGGCAAACGAGCAATCGGAGGCTTTTTACGATTTACCCATGAACATACATATAATTACTATGCCGATGCGTTGCCCCCCTTTTCTCCTCCCCTCCAATGGGCCACAATTCACAAACCGGACGATATGCGACACCGAAGATGTCACGTTACGGCGGTATCATGTGAGCCAGAGGTTCCTCCCCGATCGTGCCGGCTTAATTCTGCTGCAATACAGCATGCCACTACCTCTTACAAATGGTAATGCAATTGCTGTTTGCAGCCTGATCGTCACGACCTGGGTGGTACCTCACGCTCACATAACACGGACTTCCAATTGTAGCAATTTGTTTTGCTACTTAAATATCTTTTAAAAAAGTATGTCTATCATCTTTGACTGTAAGGCTTAATGTTCTTTGTGTTGAAGAAATGTCACTCTTTTTCCTTCTGGTGATGTTAAGGTCGGATATATATGTGATAGCTGACGCTATCTGCCATCTCCAAATGATAATTAATTAGTATTTTTTCCGCCGGGAACCTACATGTTCGTGTCACAATGCACGAACTAATATTTAAAAGGGCGAGTTCATGATTTTTTGCCGACGCCATGTTTCTTCTTATCTTATGTTTCAAATTCTGAGTATATATATTGACTGATTTTAGGTGGCTCATGAAACCAAGAGACGGAATCTTATTGATTGTGTGTTCCTTTTCAGAGCCCTGCTCCTTTTTTTTCTTTTGACCTTTTTAAATTTGGTTGTAATATATATATATATATAGTATCTTATCTATATAAGGACCATCCAAGTTGCAGCTGGGAGTCTCGGACAACTACCCAGACAGGACTTCATACCCTCACTTTTTACTAACCCTTCTAAAAACTGTGTTGATTCTATTGATTGTTCTTGTTGTATCTTAAGATTGTTCAAAAATTTTAACACAATGATCGCCAATGTCGCGTTTTGTGCAGATCAGTCCAGTGTCCTAGTGATCGGACGCCGATTGGGAGGAGGCAACGCATCTGAATCTATATTTTAAAGTGTTTTGTGCATTGCGGAGGGAATCGGCAATCTCAGTGATTCGGCAATAATAATGATTATGTACTAAATTATCCGCTTATTTGCCTATGCGCATTAAATGAGAATAAAATACGAATATGCTTTAGACCACACGACCGAAGTAAAATTTCTCTACTTATACGGTTTAGAGGGAAAGCGAGAAAAAAAATGTGTGCTCGCATGTAATGTACCAAACCCTCTTGCCTCAGTAATGTACGAAACATAACTCTATCTGTACTAAGATATACCTCCATGTTAACTTCCGTTGGTCTAGTCTTTCGTAACGCCTCGTCACGCATTCTCGAGCTTAGTCCCAAGGTCAAGCGCGCGTAAAAAAGTTTTACTCCAACAACACCTTTCACGTAAATCGTCTAAATAATAGCTACACTTACAGTTAACATTGTATTATACAATCAACATTTTTATCTTGTTCAGTTCGTAAAATCACTAACATGTTTTAAGAATACAACAATTATCGTTAATTGGAAAGACTGAAAAGACGCCAGCCATGTTGGCCTTGAATTATTTCCTTTGTTAATGCGCTGTTGCTACGCGCGACGGTTGCACTGGATCGTGAAGAGTAGAAGACAACATAACAAAACGTGACTTACGTCGTAAATCGTTATCGTTTCTATCGGATACATTTTCCTATTGATTAGGGACAAGTGAGCGTAGCCAGCCAAGTGATGAATAACAACAAATTATCAGTACAACTACAGGTTCCGTATATACGTTGCGCGCCCCCTACCTCCAAATGTGCCACTGAACTCTTTCAAACCGCTCCAAACACGACAGCCACCGGTCACTGCACGCCGGTGTTACATGAGCGAGAGGTACATTCCCCGGTCGTGCCGACCCAATTCGGCTGCGAAGTGGTAATAAACAAACCTCTAACGAAAATATAATTTTACAATGGCCGGGATGTTTACATTTATGAGCACACTCATGGAGGTTTCTTGTTACAGGAATGTTATAATAATACTGCTCCTGGTCGGATTTTCACTGCAGCGGCCAATCTTAAAAAAAGACTAGCGACCAAAAGAGAGCAGAAAAATATTTATTTAGACAATGAAATGATGACTACAGGCGACAAACGCGGGATGTAATAAGCTTATAACTGTTTCAAGTCTTTCACGTTTGTTACACATTTTGTAGTTATCTAACGGGTTTTGGCGAGATACTTAAAATACTTATTACAGGGTACTTTAAGGGTAAATTTTTGTAAATACCTTGATCTTGATTTGTTACACCAGCCGCAGTATGTAAGTTGCGTATCAGATGGTCTGATTTATTTACGAGAATAGGTAAATTTAACAGAAAAATGTTTTTAATTGAAACACTTCTTACCGTGTCGGGGCCGTAGACGAAACACTGCTTCGTGTACATACATAAATATTTAGGATTAGAAGTAGGTCATAAGCTTACCTGGACTCCACGCATACACTTAGGGGAAGGATGAGATAATTGATGTGGGTTTTTAAAATGTTGACACGTGTGACGCTCCCTTACTAAATTTCAAAAATATAAAAATAGCAGTTCCGTGGACATTCTCGAGTGTGTCAGATAATGATATGTACGTAGTTCAAAAAATGTACATTTGTTATTCTGCTTATTTCAATGGCGAGGGTCGTCGTACGTAGGGGTAAAAAACTAAAAGAATTTTCTCGTGCGCGTCAGATTTTCAAAGGGGGTGTTAAGTGAACCTAAAAATGCTGTTATATAATAATATGACGATTTGGATGTGACGCAAAGTCATGGCCGTTATTGGTCATTTTGAAATACTCAAGTCTTGATGCCCTGGACGTGCAGTCTCATAATCAGACAATTGTCTAGAGGTATTGGGCTTATCAGATAATTAAAAAAATGTATTTTTATAACCATTGAAGTTAATTACCTGTAAAGATCAGGAAATGGCTTGCAAATGAGGAAGTACATGTTTTTTTTTTAAATTAGAAAGAAATATATTTGCTCAATCATCTTCATCGGTAGACTCTTCTTCCTCCTCTGGCACAACATCATTCTCAGATTGCGTATCTGTAACGAATCATTACAATATTTAACAATGTTTTTATATCAAAACGATTTTTTTAATTATTGAAAAAAAAAATTGTACCTAATTCTGAAGTATCCTCAATAACAGCAGGTGTTATGATTGCATCCTCATACGCTTTCGGCAATTGGCCACCTGTAAGCCAGATCATTTCAATTTTTTTTTTAAATAACAACAGATTTTTTTCTACAAATTTAACATTTTTTCTAAAAAATTATTGTATATATATCTAACTATTTATATATATTGTATATACATATATAATATTATAATTAAGTATATATTATATAATAGGTTTTATTATATATTGTACAATTATTAATTAATTAGTATATATTTGCCTTTGCATATATTTAATTATATGGATAGTATTACATGTACGCTAAATATTGTTTGTTCATATCTTGTCATTTTACTTGTATGTACACACAAAAATGGCCGCAGTTTTTTAATTCACGTAATAATAGGTCTGCTGGAAAAGATTTCCTATTTGGAATAAGCTGTACCTTTGTACCAGCCAAAAATTGTGTCAGCGTTAAAAAAATGTTTTATGTTCGTAACTTGTTAAATAAATAAATAAAACAAAAAATGTATAATTTATTTTTGGAATACTTACTTTATGAAGTCATATTAGTGCCTACTTACCTATCAATGTACCAACAGCCTCGGTAGACGTGGATCCGACAGCAGCATGGAAATTGGAGCACTCTCCAGAAACAGCAATATGTGATGCGGAGCTATATCCGGAAATTTCGATACATTATCACATTCCGATACACTTTGCTGTTGTTGTAAATACGGAATACTCTGTACTGTAAATAATTTATAGCAATATGCGTGATATATTTCGTATACCGAAGATTCTATGGAAAGTTCTAGATAATCGTATGTTGTACGGGATATCCGGAGAACCGGTTTGCTCCGACTATATTTTAAAGATTTATACATTTTTGAAATGTTCTGTGTGATCAGCTGGTGTGAAACTAGAGTGGGTACGGAGTGAGAGAATAACAGATAGAGAAGGAGTGAGAGAGGAATAGAATCGCGGCGAGAGGAATATAGACATCACGTAGCTGCTCGCATCAAACTTTATCGATGAATGTATGATAAGCAACATATGCTTCGGCTTGCAGAAATTGCCAGATATATTTTTCGTAATCCTTCAATTATTCCGTTCAAAATAAAAAAAAATTAGAGCTTACGCTCGAGAATGTCCAAGTGAGGTTTTTTTACTACTTTGCAGCCCAGGGGGAAGTCCCCCTTCTTTACATCTCACACAAATTGTCAGATTAGTGAAATCTACACGTTTTAGCACGTAACCTCATCTTATCTTAATCTGACGCGCTGGAAAAGTTTTGATGATGAATTTTTTTACTAATCTGGTTCTTTATCCTTGACGGGCGACCATATATAGAAGTCTCATATTTGGTGTGAGTACTCAAAAGAGTACAAGGTATTCCCCTATATTATTATATTATACTGCCGCACTCGAGCCAATTCCGATATCCCTCTTCGGGTCCTCTACTATAATGGTAACGTGTTGCTAGGCGGAAATGTCAAACACGTTAAAGTACTTGTAAATGGAGATTTTTCAACCCATTTTTAATGATTTTCGTAGAATTTTTCAAACATATGTCATATCCCCTTTTACAACTCACCATGCCCGAACGAACGCAAGAATAAGACAATAATTAGCAAATTTGGTTGTAAGTGTCATATGTTATGACCATCTTCATAAATACTTTTTGTATATTTTCATTTATTTGTATACGATGAAACGCTGCTTCAAATAGATTAATTGTGATTATTTACATCTAGTCAGTGTCTTCTGGTACATGTTACACTGTATAAATATTGCAGCCTGTGCGATTTAAGTAGTCGTTGTGAGCAGTTTTTACCGCTATTTAGGTACAACGGCTTACAAAAATGAAAGATGCACGATTTCATACTAAACTGTCATTCTAAAGCATCCACAATTGTACATAGACGTGCAAAGTCAACCTTCCGCGCGTTATTTCGTGTCGTTTCTATTTGTGCATAATTTGACATGAGTACTTTTATACAGACTGTTTTGAAACGGTGACTGTATATTTTGGAATTTTTGTAAATCGTTGGCTACTTAGGTACATTTTACCTTGCTCTTCCTGGCAACAGTATCATGTCTGCTTCACCGGTGCGACGCATGACACACAGGCACCACGTCACGAGCGTGCGTCACTCCTAACGACCTTGTTGGCCGAAAGCGATCGGTATTCAAAAGTATTTTATATAACACGTTTAAGAACATCAAAGGCAATTTGTATTGTTCCCAGAAGAGTTTTAACCTTAAAGCTTGTACTAATTGTGACTAGTGCTGCTTCTAATTCATGTTGAAAGGAAACTTAAAAAAAAAAAAAGAATGGAAATATATTCGCCAATGTTTATTTTAAATGTTTACTTTATAGCGTACAATTTTAAAATGTAATTAGCATGGTCCATCTTCATCCGGTCTAGATGCATTAAAAATGACGAAGAACTGGACCGTTGGGAAACGTGTTACAATATTACTTCGATAATTCTTAGGACCAGGGATTTGTTACAAGTTATGGGGATAACGAACTATCGAAGTTGTACTGCAACAATTCCAGCGAAAAAACCAATTTCAATGTGTTGATGACAACAAATTGAAATTGGGAACGGCAGAAGGTTTTATAGACAAGATGAGCAGATAGATAATATTCTAACATAACATTAAGCATATAATATTTTGAGGCACACATTGCTAAAATTCACGTAATACACAAATTGATTACGTTTTGTGACAGTGTCAAACACGTTATATTTTTAAACACTCAAATTATATGGGGTTTTTATTTATAATCGAGAATGAATCTGGATTACTGAACGATCACAAAAATCTTAACTATATTTGCAGTGCGTCCATATCGGCGTGCGGCGACACGGAGGAGGAGGGCCAGTTGAAGCAGTACCACGTGGAGCAGAGGTTCGCGGACCGGCGCTACAAGGTCACCAGCGCCAGGACCTACTTCTACCTCAACGAGGCCGCCTGCGAGAAGAACATGGAGGCCTTCATGAGGAGCATCGACGCTGTCGCCGGTAACCTATGAGCTTAGCAATCACAATAGTGTTTGTGGTACAATTACCAGGCAAACTACGCAGAACGTGTGTGCACGTATACTCTGCGTATACAGTATTGTTGTAGACACACAAATCAGAGCCTCTTGCCGACTACCATCGCCCATTTACATCTGGATATCCAGATGCGTTGTCTCTCTTCTCACCATCGCCACCAAAGAACTACTATTTACTCACAAGCCACACGAAACGCGATCACATAGAAATCAATTTTAAGGCAGTATCATGTAAGCGTGAGGAAGTTCCCTGGACATTTTGGCCCGATTCGTTTGCAATGCAACAATCGCACTCTCAGCTTAAAGTTCAGTTTCCTAATCTGTTATCAAACGTTTGATACGGACTGGGTCATTGTATTAAAATTATATTGTCAACAGAGAGGGAGGTCAGAGGTGCGCACATATTTAAATTCTCTCTTCCTCTCATAGTGGACATGAAAACTTATTATTAATTTTTATTCAGCCGTCTGGTCTAAAGCACACTCGTTTTGGATTCACAAGCATTTATTAGTACTTTTACAAAGCCAAAATAAATGGCTTTACCTCTTCTCACTTTTATGTGACGTACATTTCACCGGGACTCGCTACAGCAAAGTCCTGCTAAAATGTAAGAATTTTGAATATGTTTCTCGCTTTTTAATCCTACCAAAAGCAGCATTAACTAACTTAGTACGATAAAAAGGTCGTGAAGCAACCTTTGCAAATTATGAAACCTTTGTTTATAATTAAAGAAACCAAGCAATTTCAGGAAAACGTTTTTAAAATACGACACAATACAAACTTCATCCATTAAATATACAACAAATTTGTTTTTGTATTTTATATTCATCATTCTTGAAAAATATATTTTGTCTGAGGTTTCTGGTTTCGAGTTAATTAAATCTACTGTCCTCTTCGAATGTGCACTTCAGTCCATTTAGTATTCTTTGGCAATGTTATGGGAAGTTTGCAATGTGCCGTGTGAGAAGACGCAGTGTTGAATATTTACGTAATGAGGGACTTCCGTAAGGTGATCGATCGTCTTTCACTAAGCCGAAGCGATATAAGGATTTTTATATAATAACAGGGGTCTTCTTCTGAACGCTAGCTCAATTGTTCGTAGGAATGATTTTCCTTAAGGTAAATGTACGTTCTATTTTTCAGGAATTACCAAGAGCACCGGCCTGATGG
Source organism: Eumaeus atala (assembly GCA_017140195.1). Taxonomy (NCBI): domain Eukaryota; kingdom Metazoa; phylum Arthropoda; class Insecta; order Lepidoptera; family Lycaenidae; genus Eumaeus; species Eumaeus atala. The sequence continues at coordinate 885,037 of JAFELO010000837.1, forward strand.
CGGTTAAGCTGACGGCGTTAGGCAGACCACAGTTGCTCGTGAGTCACTTGTCATTACAACAACAACACATCTTCTACACCAGCTCCATAATGAGGTCACTTGTTATTTGTAATATTTATAGAGTACGAGTTGGTGCCCCTGACTTCGTTCGCGTCCCTATTTGACTCTGAAAAGAAAGTTTTCCCTGAGGTCATCTAATGTTGAATCATTAGATGTTCCAGTTTCCAAAATGAATTACATTTACATAACCTACAAACATTGCGTAAACTTATTATCTATACAACAAAAAATCCGTCCATTAGTTCCGTAGGTTAACAGACGAACAGAGAATTTTTTTTCATCAAACTTTTCTGTACTTCTGTTTAATGTATACACTTTCTGTTCCTACTGTATATTATATGTATGGATCAACCCGGGTTTCACCCGCGTAACTCTTAGTCGTATTGTCATGGCATATCGACTCATAGCCTTCCCCGATACGAACAAGTCGTTGGCGTTTGCCATCACTTTGCACTTTTGTTGCCATGCAGATGAGTTGTCTTCCTTTCCTCATTCCCTCTAATGGGCCACGGCTACTCACTAACCGCACGAAACGCGACAGCATAGTCATTTTACAGCAGTGTTATGTGAGCGATAGGTACCTGCCCGGTCTAATACGGCTGCGATGCAGCTTGGCATTTACCTCCTTCTAAAACTTCTTTCTGTTGTGTAAACTACCATGGGAACATTCCTAAGTGTGGTGAACGGACACAGTTACATCATATACTAACTTATGTGTGTCTATTATCATACTTATTAGTAACGGCATAAACAAAACCCAATTGTTGATATCCTAGACCACGCCATGACTTGAGAACCACTTTTCTGATTGAATTCATCCTTTTTTTAAGGTTTTCATGATTAAAAGGGAAAAGCGTAACCCTTATAGGATCACCTTGTGATTGATGATGTGATGATTTGTGTGTTGTCCGCCTGTCTGCCTGTCCGTCTGCTTGTCTGTCTGCTCGTCAGTCCATTAAAGCTGAAATTCATGTCAAATACTGCCTGTCTAGAATCTCTTGAAGCATAACAAAACGAGACATACGAATGACAAATATTCTATAGAGGTCCGTTTCTCTTCAACAAAGACTAAAATTCTTTTTACGATTTTCTGACATAGCATTCATTTATTTTTTGATATTTTTATAACATATTAATTTAATTGAGAACAATGTGATATTAAATAATAAATCTTACTTTATTATTTAACATCCTTTATTATTTAACAACAAGGCTCGGTTGGATGTATTGTCTACTGAATTACGACGATCCGTTCAGTAGGAATGGATTTTGATGAAATATGGCAATGTTTGTAGGTTATGTAACTCATAAGCTATATACATATTAGCTTTTGCACGTGGTCTTGTTTGTAGTCCACGCCGACAAAGCCACGGGCAACATCTATGTCAGGAACACAGACAAAAGGCATAGAGATTGTAGATACAAGTGCATTTGTAAATCAAGGTCTTGGTGTGTGTGATAATCAATAGAATACTTAGGTGCAGTTAACTGGAACTTAAAAGGATTCACCTAGGGGCCTTTAGTTAAAAGCAAAGTACCAAATAGCAACCTGACATTTTAACAGTAACATGTGAAACCGGCCCTTAATGCCGCCATCTTGTTTGCAGCTCCAACTGTCGGAGGTAATCATGCGGGCCCGCAACTATATGCAGCAGATAGCTGGCGGCACGGGCAATGTGCTCACGCACCACAAGACCATAGAGGACTTCCAGCGGTACATGGGCGAGCACAGCAGCAAGCCGGAGGTGCAGGATTTCATGAAGAAAATCACCTCTGATAAGGAAGGGTGAGTATTGAAAGCTCGTTGATATTATTTATATTAGATCTTATAAATTGGGGGGCGGGGGGGGGGGGG
>JAFELO010000837.1:886965-908958 GCA_017140195.1 Eumaeus atala
GGATAGTGTAACAATCGCGCGAACGTCCTTTGGAGTTATCAAAAAGCTCCGAATGCCCGTATCGCAAAAAAGTCTATACCAAAAATATAAAGCTGAAGAGTTGTTTATTTAAACGCGCTAACCTAACGAACTATTGGCAAAAATTGATAAAATCTCCATGTTGAAAAAGTCCACTTATTGAGCTAGCGGCTATATACCATGACGTTACGACTGATGGGAGGTCGAAAGAGGGATCGATCCCCCTCCTCTCTACCGCAGACGGGAGAGATGAATGCTGATATGGGAGTTTGTCACAGCTAGCTTAACTATTATTGTCATGGCCAAAGGGACCGAGGGGTTCCTCCTCCCCCGATTCTGACATGGGGGGGTGGGCTCGCGCGCGGCAACGTAAATGGCCTCGGTGCTGACGACGCTGGATCACATTTTTCGCAACACCCTCCCCCCAAGTCAAGCGCACGTTAAGAAGTTTTACTCAAAAAAAAAAAAATAGTACAAGTAATTAAATGTAAGATTATACAAACATATCTTATACAAACATCATTTTTTTCGTTGTTTCTTCACCCTAAAAGTAATTTCATTACTGCTGGGGCCGTAGTTTCGCTACGCTATCGCCTACTGACAATGATTAATCAATATATGCCAGCGTCTTCAACAAACAAAGTACCCACCATACTTAAAACTTTGCTAAACAAAGTAATTGTACCAGTCATATGTAGTGCGATATACAGTTTTGAATCACTATCTTATTAAAATCATTAGTTACTCCATTATAAATCAGGAATACTTTCAGAGTGCTGCATCTTTTCCCCTGGGATCGGTTTGTAGTCGTCGTGCAATAGCAGTAATGGTTTGTTAGCAGCTACGCAATGAGGAGCTAAATATTTGGCAGCTAGACCTTGCTAGGATAGATCTTGGTTTTTAATTTTTTGTTTGATCTTTGAATTTGCGATTGGCATTACAATGTATTTTTTTTTGTTGCTCATAACACACGGCTGTTGTAGTTCTTAGAAGCAATTTAAATGAAGCAATAGAACTACTTTAACAAGCCCAAATTGATAATGGTTTTGTCTTTTAACGACAAACGTTTGTTTCGGTTACGCCAACAGTCACAGTCGTGAAAAGTCTCAAAACTGACTTAAAATAGTTGTAATCCGCCCTGTGACAGGGGAGGGAAATTGGAACTACATCCTATTTTTGCTGAATAAATTCGTTGCGGGTCTCAAGACAGTTTTAGCTGTTACGTCGGGCACCCTGCGCGACAAATATACCACAGACACAGTGGATGGCGCAATGGATCCTTGCCACACAGGGCCAAGTCCGATTAAATAAAATACCGAAATACTGCCGTTTGCCTGGAATTGAACGGAGAATCAGAAAGGAAACATTTTCTGTTTCACTTGCATATTTCTTGCTCAATTTCTTGTATTATGCACAAAATTCAAGATGTGAATAAAATATTGAATTTATTAAGATTAATTAAATCTTCATACTACCAAGTCGAGATTTTATTATATCGCCCAGTATCTAACACTACAAAACTCTACAAAAGTAAGGAGAAATTAAGATCACACCCGACACTGGATCGGCCAAAATACTATAACGTACGACATTATTACAAACATTTTTTCAATATCTAATAGTCGTGACATTATTCGACAACGTTCTAGTTTTTATTTGAATATCATAGACAATCGGTCGATATAGGCTATGTGCCGCCATTTATAATTTCTATGACAAAACCGTTAGTTGTTATGACGACCGCTTTGAGTAGAATTCCATTCCTAGGTGTCACCGACTCACAACTTGCAAGTTATTCGTTTCAATAATCCGAGCATTCCTCTCCGCTTCCAGCATCGTCCACCTGTTCCCGTGGTCGAACATCTTGGACAAGGATATGAATCTGTCGGAATCGTTCCGAGTGCCAGACCCAAAAACCGGCCAGATGCGCCGCCTGATCTCGCAGATGTCCACGAAGGAGGAGGAGATGTTCCGCAACATGCTCCGCAGACTGAACCACATCATCAAGGCGGCGGACGAGTGTGACGTCAGAGTCATGATCGACGCCGAGCAGACGTACTTCCAGCCGGCCATCTCTAGGATTTGCATGGAGATGATGAGGCGGTACAACAAGGTAGGTCCTCCTGGGTTCATGAAGTATTTTATTTCTTTTTTTAAACATTATAAGCTCTGCTGCTACATTAGGTTCATTGACCTTTATAAACACTAATGCCGGTAACGTCTAGGTACCTTCTTCATAACACGAAAATTCTCACTAAGGCAGACGAAGATTTTCACAGGGGTTTTTAGTTTGATTGCTGCATCAAAATAGACAGTTCGTACATAAGCATTGAACGTTATGTATAACCATTTGTAAACATTACTCGCATAAATCCAAGTCCCTGGCACTACAAGCTCTCCCCGAGTGGGGAGGTACATCTCACTCATAAACTGCCGGTTCCGATGGCCCAATGGAATGAAGGAGGAAGGGCGGCACATCTGCATAACAATTATGCGGATTATCTATGGGAGTATGCAGTCATCAAAGGCCCACTGCCCGTTTATCCCCCTAAAATATTAAAAACTGGCAATGAGGGAAAGAAAATGTGTGTCGCATGTTGCGCAGGCATGTACTGCGTAGAAATATTATTTAATAAAATAGCGTTATTTAATACCAAACGAGTTTTACTGAAATTTCTAAAAGAAATATAAAAGGAGAGCCTAAAAATCTCATAGGTGCCATGACGCTTTGAAGTCACATGTAAGTAGACAAGAGGACCGATTTGACATCACATTTGCCAGCGCATATGGTGGACTGTTCGACAACGATGTATATGCTATGCTCCGTGTCAATGGTATGCTCCGAATCAATCAAATATAAATAGTTTATTCTTGTTAAGTGGGTGTTTATGTGCTTCAGTAGACTAAAGGTAAAGAAGTTTTAGATTTTATATAGTTATGACCTTCTGGCTTAAGGTACAAAAATTTTGTGAGTGACTATTAAGTAATAATACCCCGTTGCAGGACAAGTACACCGTGTTCAACACGTACCAAACGTACCTGAAGAACACCTACAACGAGATCGTGACCGACGTGGAGCAGGCGAAGCGGCAGAACTTCCAGTGGGGAGCCAAGCTCGTGCGCGGCGCCTACATCGAGCAGGTCAGCGCATTACTGGCTTTACTACCTGTTTCCAGTACCAGATTAAGCTTAAGCGCGGTTACTAGCTTTATTACCTGCTTCAGTTTTATATTCCATATGGCGGCCCCTGATTCGGTTTTCTTTTGAATATGTATGTCGCATAGATCAATAAAGAACAATTTAGGTCAAGCAGACTGACTTATAGCGGCGCTCTTTCGAGCGCGTGGCCCGTAGCTACTTTTGCTATGTAGTTAATCTGCTCATTTAGCTTGTTATGGTTCCATGCTAAAAATAATAATAAGCCGACCAGGAGCGGGTTGGACTGGTATACGGTAGTAACCTATGTAAGTTGGTAAACTTGCTTGCACAAAGATATATATATATATATATAACTTCTTTTTCTTTCTACACTTACGTATTATAAAAAAGTCAAAAGTTACGTATTACAAAACAATAGTCAATAATATTGAGTGAAATGAAAGCTTGACGCCTCGTGACGTATCTGCAGGAGCGCGCGCGCGCCGCCGCCATGGGCTACGAGGACCCCACGTGCGAGAACGTCGAGGCCACCACCTCCTGCTACCACCGCTCGCTCAAGGAGATTCTGAGCAACGCTAAGGTAAGATAATGTTACGGGCATCTCTATAGACACGAGCCTACTGTGCAGGACATAATAACATATCAGACAGTCATAAAAATATAATCTGTGGACTTATCAAAACACGTTAGCCTAGTCCTATGCTGAGTAGGGTATGGACGTGTACGTACGTACGTACGTACCTACTAGTGACTGTAATATATATTTAGTATATAATATATACATTTAAGAAATGCTCTATATATCAAACAATTTAATTTTATAAATACATATAATATTTAAATAAACATCCCTGTACTGGGCGGAATACGAACCCGCGATCTCTGTCGTGACGCAGGTACGCAGCGTACACGCTTACGTTACCACTGCACCAATCGCTCGCCAAGTGCCTGCACAAACTGGTTATCATTGCGTTTTGGTGATGACTTCAAAATTATAAAATAGCTATTGAACCACCAAATGCTGCTTGGTAATGATTTGGACATTTTCAGCTCAAAGTAGACGGTGGTTCAAAGTGGTATGGAGTGTAGGATCTGCCCTGTACCAGTCACGAAACATAAAAAAAATATGTAGGACCTACGATATGTCTACGATATGTATATGACCTACGATATGAATTCATCTTAATGAAATTATCATTAGGAGCATCATAGTGAAATTGAGATGAATTTAGCGCAGTCGTACTCTTTCATGTTAATGATACTTACTAAACTGCGAAAAATCTTGATGTTATATGATTGTACCTATAGTAAATTTGTGATAGATTTTTTAATAGATCGTGAGTTTATGCGCGCAAAATATTTAATGCTAATTATAAAAAACCTACTTTAACGGATTTTGTCGAGGCTTATTAAGTAGTTTACGATCCCGACGTTTCAGAAGCATTACAGCTACCATGGTCACGGGTGGACTGAGATGACAAATGTGCTGATGTCATAAGTTATTAAAAGTAACCGAAAGTTTTATAGAATGAATTAGTTGTTCTGATTAATGCGGAGAGCGCTTATTGTATCGTGCAGCTGTGAGGTGGTACGTTTGGATTTTGATTTGATTATGTTTATAACTGGGTCCCACGTAGTAGGGAGCACCCAGCCATCTTCTCTAATGAAATTTAGATGTTTTTAATTTCAATAGCTTCACGGATCGTGCTAGGACGGAATCTGTGTTCTTTCGCGAGTATTTGTGCTTTATAAATTCTAATGTGATGACGGGGGCTAACCTGTACACAGATGTCTGCTATATGTTCTTTGACGCGAGTTTTTATATATCTTTTTATTCGTTATATATATGAAAGGCCGGGATCGTAAATTACTTAATAAACCGCGATAAAGTCTGTTAAAGTATATAGTTTAATTATAACGTGTGTAACATTAGCGTAAACCTAACAAGTTATTACTTAATGCTAACTCGTTATAACTTTTTTTCTAAACATTATTTATTGGAGTTTGTATGAAACAGGATATGTCAACTCCACCGTACCATCAAAACACATTTTATGTACAATTTGTAACAAAAACCCTATTGTTCCTGTCAATAGCCTAAACAGAAAAGAAATTCAATTCTAAAAATGCATGTCATTTAGGAGTACTGTCCGACTTAAAAATACAAAATAAATATTAAATCACTATAATATTGTTATGATACGTAAATTAAAGTGTCTCGTAGGCCTGATAGGTTTAGTTGACCAATTACCGCATACGAAATGTTCATGAACCAAAGTGTACTAGAGGTCATGAACTCGTCACGTGCCAATCAGCTGTGGTGTGCCGTGCATTTGAATAGAAATTTACGTAATTGTAAACATTTTATATTTTTTTATTATTTAATATTTATTGCTAATTGTCCAATATCTGATCTTATCAAACTGTTTGTTTCGGTATCGGCATTCCCATAAGTATATGTATACGTCCCTAAGAGGAACAACAGGGGTTTTGTTACATATTGTATATTAAAAAAAGTGTATACCGCTGCGTCTAGTATCTTCCAAATATTTAGATAAATTTGCCAAAAAAACATCAGTGATGTAAAAAACGTACGTTAAGGTTAAATTGAAATTCACCTCTCAAGGGGCCGGAAAGTTTCATTTCGAACCGTCGTACTTCCCCAGGCGAACAAATTGGGCGTGATGGTGGCGTCCCACAACGAGGACACCGTGCGCTACGCCATACAGCTGATGAAGGAGCATGACATACGGCCCGAGGACAAGGTGGTGTGCTTCGCACAGCTGCTCGGCATGTGCGACCACGTCACCTTCCCGCTGGGTAAGCTTGATCGGCACTGGTTATAGCACAGGGACCACAAGAAATGGAGTTTATCTGACACTAGTGGCGCACGCATCGTGGACTTGTCACACAGGTCCCGCAGATCTAGACGGACACACGTAATACGATGCGTTTTGCGTCACTGGTCAATTTTTTAAGCATAACGTAAAAATAAGTTTATGATTAGTTTGTATTTGGTATATGGAGTGTCAGGGATCAGCGAGACAAATCTGTATGAATGGATGCGTGTTACACTCGCTTCGCTCGGCCTAACCCAAAATAGGGAGCTGGCGTGAAGATGTTTTTTTACTGTTATTGGTCTCGAAAAATAATTTGTTGGTTCTTTTATTTACATTATATCTGTTGCAGGCCAAGCCGGCTACTCCGCGTACAAGTACGTGCCTTACGGGCCCGTGGTGGAGGTGCTGCCCTACCTGTCGCGTCGCGCCAACGAAAACCGAGGCTTCCTGGTAAAGATCAAGAAGGAAAAGGGCCTCCTACTCAAGGAGATCGTCCGTCGAATCGTCTCCGGGCAGGCCTTCTACAAGCCGGCCGGTAACTACACGCCCGTCTAAAGAGAACTTGTACTTCACTTTGTTTCCGTCAAGAAAAGCGCCATCTAGCGACAGGCTCGGCCTGTAGTCTCTGCCGTAGTGGAGATGAGTTAGGATGTGCTGTAGAGTTGTTATGTATATTGGTAATGTTACGTGGCTTAGCTTAATCTCCTGGACACAATGTAGTTTGTCCCTTATTGAAATAGTTACAGAAATCTCAGTCCAAAAATGATAATAATTAACATAGAACTTGTCATAATGTGAGCTACAGCTAAGATTAAAAATAAAACTGTGCAACTGAGCTACTCGTCATATTAACATATTGAAGTTAAGTACGCTATCCATATAATATGTAAATCACCGTCGGGCACGGCACTCTTCAGGACCAGGGAAGCGTCCATAAATTAAGCAAGGTGCAACTTTTTCGGTATTCTCGTTTTTTCTTTCTTTTTTGAAAAAATAAATACGCGATATTTGCCAACTGCTCTTTTCAAATGTGAGATTTGGTGAGATATGTCTATATCTCTTAATTGTCTCATGTAGTTCATGGACGTCCCCCGGACAGGCGCTAGTACGCAACGAAGCGCGCTCACATGATAACCATCAGGGCAATCTTATGAGTCGGGTCTCTCCAAGATATTCATCTCCATCGCAGTACGAAAGAGCAACGCGATAGCATTGTCAAGACCTTCAATGGTATACAGAATCGAAAGTGCACTAGGTTACAAATAAAAACCTAGAGCGGTCACGATAGATTTAGTTGGTTTTTGTCATATTGGAACAGATTGCAAGTGCCCTGGTATCGCATTTGTAAAGTACACACCATCAATTTTTAGGCATGGAAAGTTCCATGGTCTGCCAGTATTATTTGAATTTCACCTATGCTACTGAGTAACTGTCTACCACTGACCGTCTTATAGTATCTAAACTAGAAACGAATCTACGTATTTGTCTGGAATGTTGTTGTTGTTTAGGATGTTTTTCCGTGCATTTCATCGCAAGGTTCTGGCGTCTGATTAACCCATAAGAAATATTCGATACAATAAGATTCAATCAGATGTAAGGAGAGTTTTGGATCTTTATACAAATTACGAACATTTTCCACTTATACCGCGATATGCATGCGCGGCATGTAATTGTTTTTTATTTTATAACTATTTGTTGTTTATTTTTAAACTAATTCCAGATAAAGGCCAATATTTCTTACTCACTGTGACGCTAGGTTTCGATTTGATGTTTTCTTTGCCGTGTGGTTTTTTAATGAAAATTCACGCCATCAGTTACGGCTTTGAGGTCCGATGTCAAGACATTCTTGACACAGTAGGGACCATATGATCTCTATTATGTCAAATATCTATCTAGAAATTGTATCACAACTGGTAGTGACTTTTGACTGCACCAACGAATGATAAAACAAAACAAATTATACTTTAGCAGTCGTTAAGAATCCTGCTTGAAAATATTTATAACTACAATTGAAATTTATAAAAATATGTATAACAAAGTGGGATGTAGCAAATATAGCGTCATTATCTGGACGAATCATATTATAATTTGTATATAATTCTTATAGATTATGTAAAATATTTATGAATTGGCTGGGTATGCTTAGTGATGATATAAAGTTGTAATTCTGCAAAAGATATGATAAGACTATGTTACTATTGACAATACATTTTATTAAAATTTATACACTTAACATGTATAATACTTATCAATGTGTTGAAATTAAATTGAACACCCTAACATGTATTGTATTTGATGGATACTGTAGGCGATCGTTGTCATTAATGGATAATGTACGTTCGAGGTAATTACTTAGTAAGTAGTAATAAATCTTGTTATGATCTGCAGTCCATAGGTGCTGTGGACCAGTCATAAGTTAAATAATATCTGTTTCGAGAACACGTGAAGAGCAACTCCAGTAATCGATGAGCATTTATATAATTTATAATAACATGTGTGAATTTACTTAATTGCTTGTCAATGTGAACAAAACGTGTTTTGGTTCTGCAGAAGAAACCTGTATAATGTTGCATTAATATTATAGCTCGTATGTTTTAAATGAATGGATATTGCTCGCTCACCACAGCCCACGGCCTGCAACTGTAGGTGGCATGGTCTCGGTGCGAATAACCGAGCGTCTCCACTATATCTCGTATAATATCACGAGGGACCGTTTCACAGGTTACTATTAAATTTGTTGAAATATGTAAACTATATGGCAGACGCTCTATAGACTATAGGCGACACGACACTCGTGGCCGGGACAGGGAAGTCCAAACTCATTTTACATCGCATCACCGGAAGGTCCGCGTCGCTAGCGCGCCACAGGCACACAGAGCTAGGTATTTCTTTTGACATTATTAGACAATTATTCATTTCCATACTGCGTCGTAGCCCTTTAAAACTTCTATTGAGTTTTATCTCCAGATACCGGTCCAACTATTTAAGCAATAAAGTCAACCTCCAGAGCCGGTTGACGAAATACAATTAATATAGAGTCTAATTGTGTAACATACTCATAGTGAGGCGAATAGGCAAAAGTGCCACTTCGTTTGCAATTCTTGTATCGTTCTTCATCGTCCGTTTAACGTTTAACTTTTTCCTTAACAAGTTTGTACACTTGTAAGAAAAATTTAATTGGTCTTTATCACAATTGTTACCGGGTTTGAAACGCCACGTGCGTCATTAGTTTGACATTGTAGTGGCAGTGGTGTAGCTGTGGCGTCCATGGAATGTGCTGGGTGCGTGATCGGCTTCTTTTAAGCCATTATTTATTGCATTAGAATCTCATTTGTATCAATCACGAATCATTGTTATACAATTTATGTTCTTAATATGCTTAACAGAAATCTGATTTCTTTTATGATTTGGACTTCTTTTTAAGGCTGTAGGAAAATTTCGAAAACTGATTTTTAAGTGATGCGCTTTGTTAGTTTGTTGTTGTTCAGCGTTATTTTAGTGTCGATTAAATACTGACTGTAGAAAGATGTCAAAGACTTATTGTACTACCTCCACTTTTGGATTGTGCATTGTAGGTGTATTGGATGTGTAATTATTTTAATGATTAATTATATATTTAGTGTCCGTTGAATGCAGTTATTATCTATGTTAGAAATTGTTGTCAAGGTATTTAGTTCCTATAACTAATGTCACGTGAAGACTTTTTAAAAACATATAAGTATTTACTTTAATCATTAAAATGAGGTATTCAATATTAAGTCTTAGCGTCTTGTTATCATGATGTTTTTTCTGTCATTTATACAATATCTGCGACCGTCTTCATGGCTTTAACAATCGATATTATTTGTAAAAGGCTAGAATAAATGAATGCAAGTTTTGTTTTATTTTTTAATTTATACAACATTTCTTTTATAATTAGATTTTGCGCTGAATGTGATGCAAATTTAGATTATTTTATTTTTAGACGAATAAAGACATGTTTTAATTTGTATCTTAATTTTTTCCTCAAAATATTTTAAAAAGTTTATCGTTTGCGGTACTGATTTTTCTGACATAAATCGTCCCAAGTTAAACACGTGGGCTCAGTTTAATTAAATATTATAATTTATCTTCATTAACTGGCTTTTAAAAAACGATTGTGGTTTTCTATACAGTCCCTCTGTATTTCTGGACTGAGTAGGAACAGATGTCAATTATTATATTGTATACTTGCGTACAAATAGGGAAATATTGCTTTTGCTTTGTCCCAATAATTATTATTTATCTTTCAAGTACGGGTTATGTTTATCTTTCAAGTTTGTTTTATATTTATCTTTGAAATTTGTTTTTTATGACAACTTGATTGACATTTCGTTCAACCTACCGAAAATTTTCATTTTAACTCGATCAAGCTGTACCTTCTATGGTGAATAAAATTATATACCACTTTTTTTTTAAATTATATTACGCTTCACAACGTGACTTTCTACATGCTGAGGTAACATGATAACTGTATATTATGTACTATAGTCGGAAATCAAGGTTTTATTTCAATGAGGTCTCTTTTCCAAAAATTAAAAACTGTTTCATAATTCTACGAAGACGGATGAGGCTACTAGAAAACAGTGACGTAAGTAAGGGACTATAGTGGTAACCCAATAAAGTTAATAGCAGAAATGTAGTGTAACAGTTTGTTTTCAAAAATACCTGTTTATAAATGTTAGTAACTGTTACAGCCAATAATGTTTAGATGGGCAAAAAATACCCTTTTTACCTCTTGTTGTCTGATATCTATTTTTTTTTTGCCTAAAGGGCTTTCCCTTTAGGCAAAAAAAAATCGACTGCAAAATAAACACATACATAAAAAACTGAAGAAACACTTAAGAGGGTATATATACAGAGAAGTGTTATAAAGATTACAGGAATAATTCTGCAACATCTGTCAAGTTCTTACAGTTACCAAGGTGTTTTTGAGTCCCTGGAAGTATTTAACATTGGGCGTTACTGCTGAGCGACGCCCTCTGTATTCATAGGGTCAATAACAGTTGATCACAAAAAGGCGGGACATTCAATCTATGGTACATTCTGCAATGGGCCCTGTTACGTCTAGAGACATCACTAGGAGACAATAATTGTGACTGTCGCATTGCTGTGTAGTTGTTGCATATGTGTATTATAGTATTTATATGTAAAGGTACGTTTACAGATAATAACTAAGTGCTGTGTTAAGAACATTAGTGTTGTGTTAATAAAGTTTGAACAGTTTACGTTTGTTCTATTATTGGCGTTCTGTGACTAATAACTTTGATAGTGACCTAATAGATTTATCAGTATGGGGTTTTGTTGATGTGACTATTGCAACTGAAGTTAATAAATATATCATTCATTTTAAGTAAGCCATAAAATAACATGCACACAATCCACATATTTTGCATGGAATATGTGTAGTCCATAGCTCTTGAACCTTTCCTCGTGGAAATTAGCTACTTACTAGTTTGGAGGCAAAGAAATAAATAAAAAACCATCTATACATAGGGGTTGTTTTACTTTTAGCAGTTGATTTGGTGAAACTACGTACCAAGTATTTTTTTCCCTTAAAGCAATTATAAAAGTGCTGTAATTAAGTATACTACTTAGTCTAGAACTCTGATTCAGTATAACACTTAGTCTATGTTTTCCAAGCCCTGCCTTGATAGATAACACTTATAAACTGGTACCTGCCATTTTTATCTTCTGTCATAACTTGTATATTTTAAAGTTAGAAGCCATCTAGCGTCATTATAATGGAACAGCATACTAAACTTTCTATAGGTTCAATAATTTGCCAAAAGATGTCACTGATAATAAAATGAAATAAAAATTAAATTATTTCTGTAGCTGTTATGTTGGCTTTGGAAGGTTTCCATAGTGTGATGTCCGTAGGATTCGCTATTGGGTCCCACATTATGGAAACTCCTCCTGGACGATATCTTTAAATTGCCGAGACCAGAGGGTGTAGGTTTTGTGGCATACGCAGACAGTTTGACGCTTGCGATCGAGACACAATCGCGAGCCGTTATCGAACAGAAATGTTCCACGATCTTGAACACTTTATCAGATTGGGGGACCTGTAATAGGCCAACATTTCTGCAGCCAATTCACAGACTATGACAATTAAGGCTCGCTCTAAAAGCGGTGCTTGGGGTACACGTAGACGATGCCAGATCCTTTTTGCTGCGGATTTGATGGGCGAGAAGGCCGCCAGCTTTTTCGGGAAGGTCTCACGTGTCTCTCCTCGTGGGGTGTGAAGTACCGGGCACTTAGGTTCGTGTACCACGGAACCTATGTTGCAATCCTGACATATGCTGCAGCGCTTTGGTGTCGACGCTCTCACTTGTATGTTGTACGTAGTGCATTTTTTAATTTTATTTTTAAATTTTGATAATTACATCGTACCTTGTTTTGCATTTAGAAATTCAACAATTTTATAAAACTTTATTTTCTTAACCACAAATTGAAACTTTATAATGGTCAACATGCAAGCGCACCTTGGGTGCCACGGGCAAATGATGTTTCTTATATACACACACGCTGTATTTTGTTTGATATAATTAAAAAAAAAATCGAATATCAAAATACTTAGTAACACGTTAGTGATCATCATTTTAATAATTATTATCAAAACAAATCATACAAAACTTAATTTTTTTTTAAATATTTCAAATAACACAATACAATTTCATTGTAAGGGAAATTGCCACAACACGTATTGAATTGCGGCTGAACTGGGTTAGGTACAAACAGGAGGGCAGGCACGAACAGGAGGGCAGGCACGAACAGGAGGGCAGGCACGAACAAGGAGGACGGAGACGGACGCTCTAGAGTAACCGCCGCGCCGTCATTTTCTTGCGGTTTTAAATTTCTGGTGGCCGGTAGCGGGAGAGAAGGGAAGGAGGGCAATTTGTCAGCATAATCATTATGCCGATATTTATAGACGTCGGTAGTCATCGAAAGGCTCGATTGTATCTTGCTGCTACACATAAAAAAACTTAGATTTTGAATTTTAATGTAACAATTGATACGAATATTCACTTTATTGTTGGAAATATAATTTACAAACACTTATCAGTCTTATCCATAACTTTTATGAATGTAGCGCAACATGATTCCCACTTAACCGCGAGGCCGATTGAGGATTAATAAGGTGTAGTAAAATAAGATAATTATATTCCTTCATCGTCATCATTATCAGCCCATAGGCCTCTCAATGAACGCCAAGACGACCGATCTCCTGCTAAGCGCATCCATCCCGGACCGGCTACGACACGGAGAGCGTCATCCCACCTGGTGAACGGTCGACCAACACTTCGTATTCCTAAACGCTGATAATCAAAAGTATTATATCTGAAGCTTTTCCGAGCTGTGATCTCAGGGAATGTATAATATTTGTGACGTATTGTATAAACATCTCGACCATCCATATTATCATTAAACAATATTTTAATATAAATCATAAATTTTGACGAAAATTCCACTTTTGATGTCCCACACATTAAGCAAAAGGGCATTTACATCTAAAAGTTCGTATTCACCTGCACGATATGAAAATATCCTATCAAACTGCAGGCCTGTGGAACACCAAAGTAAATGGTAAATGGTACCTGCCACCGTCCATTAACATCCACATAGGAGTAGCGTTGTCGGTCTTATGGTCGCAGTCACTAAAAATAATCTTACTTTTCCCGCTCATTTATTAAAAAAAAGTATAGTCCAAATGTTTCGGTAAGGCAAGCACATCTCAATTCATGCTGTAACATATTATACATAGTACCTCGGAGAGCATGTTAAGCCGTCGGTCCGGCGCCTGATTTCTCTTCGGTCGTGTCGGAAATCCGTCCCATCGGAATGGGATAGTGAGGGAACAGTGAGTTAATAGTATCACTTTAAAAAAATACCTGATTTGTAAGAAAACACACTGAGCCCATACACATACAATCGAACGTAAAAGAAAGGGTAAAAATTGTAGATATCGCGATGGCAACAGTGCGTTTTACAAAAGGTTGGAACCTCAGTTTAGGTCAGAGCCTTAGCAGCAAATTAAAGGTGGCACGGAAAACCTGACACCGGTTTTCCGTGCCACCTTTAATTTTTCTCTCCTGTCTGCGCAAATACTTGTGCCCTATAATATGTCTCGCGTGGATGACTGTTCTCAGTAGAGATGGCCGCTGTTGTCGATATTCAGCTAGGATGACCTTATTATTATTATTTTATTCAAGATGCGAAAATCTGTCTTTCTGTCTCTTGTGCCTTCAGGGCTAAACTGCCGACCCGATAACGAGATTATAGTGAAATTTACAACACGAAGAGCCGAGCCGACTCGAAGTCGAATATGGTTACGTTATATATAAGGTATGAAAGCTTGTATAAAATATTTTACACGAGCTTTCGTACCTTATATATAACGACAATTTGTAACATTTTCCTTTCTTTGTGTTAGTCCGTCAACTTGTCAATCGGTAAGGAAAGTTGGCTCCCTACTCGTTGGAGAATTAGAATTTGGAGAAAATAAAACTTTACTTTGAATTTCGTTTTTTTGTTGTAAATGTACTTATAGAAGTATGACTCTTCTACCGCCTAATCGTATATATTACGTGTTGCCTGCGATTTCGACGGCCACGTATTGTATATATATATATATATATATATATATATATATATATATACACATATATATATATATATATATATATATATTATAATAACATAGGCCTGGTAGTCGATACTTACTATCCTACTTCGCCTTTAGTCTGATTTCCGCCCGCCTTGAGTCACCACGCACCGCTATTCCGCTTCGTTGTCTGTGTCGTATTTGTTGCTTGTGAAAATGATATCACTGTTGGAATAAACTTATTGAAGAAAAAATTAATTAATGGGTGAGTAGATGTCTGTATGAGTTCAATTCTTTAAAAAACATAAAAATAGAAGAGCCAAGTTCAATACTAATTATACATCTTTGTCACACTTATCGTCATCACAAAAGAATTGATAGTGGGAATCCAATTGGTACCCACTATCAATAATATTAATGTAATACCAATAACATTTTTAGACTCTTTAATTTGTATACGACTAATAGGAAGAGTTCTGGTAACAACTATCAAGTTTCTAGGTGTTCTAGATGTAGTGAAACACAAATGCACAATTATAAACATTAGTTAATCAATAGATATTTATAAGCTCTGGGGTTTTAATGAATATGACAAATTTTGTATTCTAGTTAAACATGAGATTTGTGGTTCCTCCAAAACTCAAGAGTCACTTGAAATGAAATAATAATAATAATACACACGGTGCAACATCGTCACTCACCAGTTCCTTTTATTTAAACTTGGCTCAACACGCTACCTTGTATCAAGACTTGTAATCATCGATGGATGTAATCTGTAGAATCTAAATCAGTTGGAGTAAGTTTGAAGATATGATTGTGTGCGTGAAGTTTGGTTTGGCACTTGAAGCGATCAGATCGACTGTTTATACAGTGTGTAAAGCAGGGGCGTGTCAGCTGTCAGTAGTATGCCTACACAACATTAGCTACGTAATAAAATTAGTAATATGCTCGTTTCATCACTCGTCGCTACTGCAATGCGAGTAAGAGATACTTCCCCGACGTGCCGTTCAATTCAACTGCACAACTCAGTATCCTACATAAAATAAAGACTTGTTTCAAATTTCGATTTGTTCATTGTGTTTTTTTTTTCATTATGGCGCCAATACAATGTACAATATTTTGCGATATTAAAATGGAGTGGGGTGATAAAGAGAAATGAATTGCCGTGATTGCATTAGACAAAACAAAACAGCAGAATGCTATTTTTTAAAACCTTCATACACAGGTATTAGTCAAATGTTTGTTTGCTATTAATAGGTACAATGAGACTTTCTCTGTTTGTGACCGAGAATGATTTGGCCGTCCACATAGTGTTAGTATGTAAATAGCGTTCAATGCACTAAGGAAAAGAATTCGAAGAAGTCCTGTTCGAAAGTAAAGTTTTATCTCGGGAAGCTAAGTTAGCACCTAGAATCATGTCGCGTATTTAATAGTTAACCCCGTAATAACTAATAGTTAATAGTCAAGTATGGTCCTTCCAGCAAGACTCAGCGCCGCGCCATAAAGCTCGGCACTGCGTGGGCTGGTGGTCTTGGTCGGAAGGTACTCTGTACGGACTTGACCCAAAACTTGTTTCCACCGCGACTGCTCCTGTGTCGTCAGAATCGTCAGCAGCAATCACTTGTGACCCTTTGATATGATCGCAGGGTTCTCGAGGGAGAAGCTAAAGATTCTCTACAAATTTAATGAGAAGAAGTAAATAAGAGACAGTCAAAGCGGGAGATAGTAAAGGATTGCAATAATTTATACAAAGTGAAGCAACCAGAGGGCAGCCAGTTGTGGCTGCTGTACACCACAGAGATAATAAATCCTAACACAAAATTACTGATTGGTTAGCATTTAATTTGTAATCATTTAAATTTTTAGGTGTGGTTATGACAGAGTTAAAATTGTATTTCACCCGTAACAGATATGATAAAATTGTTTGAAAACACGGAAGTTTCCCACGCTATACACGTGGTCACCGCAACTTACAACGGCGAAGCTGTTAAAACTGTGGACATCGTCTAGAGGTTGCCCTACATGCCCACACTAATGCCCAACTCTCTGTGGGGACCTTCCCGAAAATAAGAGGTTAAGGTATTATAAGAAAAACAGTGGTAAGCCCGGCAACGAAATAGTATGGGTTATATACGAACCAAGCACATACCGCCCCATAACCTTACTTTGGACCGTCGGTAATTTGCTTAAAAGGTTCGCTTATTCGTGTCTTAAGTTTACGCTAATGGTACCCGTCACAATAAAAGTACTTTTACTTAATTACTTACTTCTTAAATAAAAAACACTGGGGATGCTACTCGACTCGCTAATGCAGAGGTAAACAGGGGCTCGGCCACTTGTCGTACTTGGAAAGTATGACTCGATGCTACAGACCCCGGTGCTGCCACCTCATGTAGGGATGGAATGTCGGATTCGTTTAATAATTGGATATTTTTTCAAACCATTCCCTGTGTTTTAATTTCACTGACCCCCTCACTCCCCCTTAACGTGTGACTTACTTTATGGATCTAGGAGGTGGCACCATTTAGAAAGATGTAGTGCCATGCTGCATAGGAGGAAGTAGTGCCATGCACGGATGTGCACGGAGTATGCAACAGAGTTGGGCCGGCACGACCGGGAGGTAACTCTCACTCACTTGATACTGCCGTAGAGTAACACCTACGGTGGCTCGTTTCATGCGGCTTGTGAGCAGCCGGTGGCCCATTGCGGTGGGGGGGGAGGAAGTGAAAAGGAGGGCAACGCATCGGTATAATTATGCTAATGTCGGTATCGGTAGTCCTTGAAAGGCTTCGATTGGTCGTTTGTCCCCCAATACTATAAAAAACCTATTTGCTTGGCATTCAATAAAAAATTACCTACACCATATTTGTCCCGAGTAGATAGAACCGCTATTATATTTCGCTAAGTGGAAGTTGTTCTTCCAATTCAGCTTTCTTTACCGATCTGTACATTTGACACATCCATTTATTTATTTACACGGAAATCATAGAATACAGTGACGTTGAGCGACGCTATTGATAACAAACTGTTCGACACGCCTTAGGCCCACAAATAAACAACAAATCAGATTGAATCACTAGTAAGGCTGTGTTATACTGAGACGTTGTGTTAGGCGAAGGCGCACAATGAATGGACTTGTAAACACTGTCCTATAAGGAAGATAAATGTCGGATTTTGAAGAGATGACCTTCTCGGAAATTTAAATTTCTCTTAGGTCTGCCCAAATTCTGTTACCTAATCTAGTAAGAAGTTATAGCACATTACAATAGGAAAAGATATGCAATATTACCGAGATCCTTTACCACACAAGGCGAATGGTGAGATTTGTCTTGACACTCTCTCTCGACTTTACGATTCATTTATAATAATTAATACACGGCCCGGTCCGCCCTTGCGGGCCATTACTTTAAACTGTTTATATAACACGAACAATGTTACAATATTTAAAATTTCAACCTGAATTAAAAGATCCGCCTTATAGACAAAAGTTTAGACAAAAAAGAGGAGTAATTATTTTAATTATTTCTAAAGAAAGTACCTTTACACCTACTATCCCCGAAGAGGTAGGCAGAGGTGTGCTAGTACATCCACCCGTATCGTATGTCTTCTCACACACCTCCCTGTCGACATCGTACCTGGGCAGTCTTTTTTTTTTGTTGACGCGGGGAAAAGCATTTACGCGCCTTCACCGACCCTGGCTTGGGTCCATTGGTGTGAGGGACTCGCGGCACATGATAGTACCGAATACCCACAAAAACCACCGCGAGTGTCATCAGTGCCGCCCTTGGTGAGGTCCCCGAAACAACAACCATCTGGGCACCTCGACGGCTAGTCAGCCCCCTAAGGGACCAACTCTAGCTCCACAGAGGAGGTTGCCCAGCACTACAGGACAATCCCACCGACTTTGGGACAGTGCAATGGGGATGAGATTCCCATCCTCGCCCCTTGCGCAAAAGCGCCAACTCCTGTTGCTCTTAGGTCCCCTCTACTTATACGTGGGGTACCGAGAGTGATTCCTCCTCTTGATCTTTAAGTCCCCTCTTCTTATAGGAGGGGTGCAAAGATCCCCATCGGTCTAATCGGTTTCGCCTGGGTTCACCCCAGGCTACTAAGCCCCAGCGCCACAACAAGGCTTGACACATGGTGGGGACCGGGGCGGTCTGCCCCTATAAGGTTGAGACCGCCGGTAAACCCGGCGAAGGCCCATCAGATGGCGACCAGCGTCCTAGCGCGGTAAACGCTCAGATAGGGTGGGGCGACTACTCAGTCCAATGAGGGCTGGGGAGAATATGGTGCAAACGAAATGGGCATATACCCTGGCATAGGTAAAAGTGAGACAGGGCGTGATTGATAGCGCAAACTCGCCTGTCTGGAAATAGATGAACGTCGGGATCGCCGATATTCATGAGCACTACCATTATAGTTGTGACGTGACACCGGCGATATCCCTTCGAAGTGGGGCTAGTCCAGCTAGGTACGCAGAACTGCGGGAACCTGCTTTTCTGTATTAACAGGAGGAAGCTTGGTAGCGCGTTCTTCAAATTGGTGGTGATGGGTACACCGTTGCTCAGGTTGGCGAAGAAGTAGACTAGGAGCCTTCCGGCTAAAGATCACAGGGCGGGGCTGGAGTGAGGTGTGCTCGGGGCGCGACGTCGAGGCCGAACAGGCGGTTCTTGTGCCTCGGGCGGCAATCGGGGCATCCATTCCGGTCTCGTCGTCCGAGACGAGCGACGTTGTAGTCGGGGGTGATGTCTTCGGCTTCCTCTTCCTTTTTCTTCGTGGCTTCGCTGGTTGCGGGCCACGAGGGATGGCGTTGATGGCTGGCGCTAACGGCGATTGTGCCGATGGGGGTGTGAGTTACACGTGTAAAGTCGGCGCCGGCGCCGGCGCAGAGGGGCGGTGGGCGGCGCGTGTGGACGCGATCATCCCCGCTCAGCGTTTCTTCGACTCCTGCACGTACACAGGACAAAATCAACCGTTAAGCAGTTAGCGCAGGTAGCCGGCTCGCTCCTCGGTCTTGGGCAGTCCCGGGCGGCGTGTCCTCCTCCGCAACGTAGGCTAACCAGCGGGCGGGGGCAGTGGGCGCTCGAGTGCCGGAATAATTGTCACTAGTGGCTTTGGGCGGGCGCCTTGTAGCCACGCCAGGCGTCGATGTAGATTCCGGGGATGTTCAGGAACTCCGTGATCTCGTATATTCCTGGGATGGTATTTCTGATGGCCATGAATATGCATCCCGGCAGTCCTTGTCTGGCGTGAATCTGGCAGGCGTACTCCGGCTCCAACCCCAACCTTTCCAGCTCCGCAATGATCCCCTCTGGTTTGGTATTTTCTAGGAGGCCCCGTAACCTTTACCATTTTCTCACTGGGCAGGGAGTATGAGTGCCACGCGCCACCTTTGGCGGGGTAGGTTCGCTTTCATTTCTGCTTTACTTGCTTGAAAAGTCTGAACGTCCTTTGCGCGAGCTGCGTGCCCTGCGGACGTGCTGGCTGAGGAAGGACCCACGCGGATGGAACTGGCCTGGCCTCCCCGGCAGGTGACGCCGGACTGCATCCAGGTGGAGGAATCACCTCCTTCCACCCCGATGCCGGCAGCACACCAACGCGAGGCTTGCTCGGCCCTGGCTTTCCGGAACTCTGGCTGCTGGGTATTGTTCTGAGGTCGTCGACCTCGAGCGCGCCGGAGAAGACTCCGTGGCGGCTTTTTGTGAGCCATCCATGATGACGGCAGGCGGACTTCACAAGACCACACGAAGATTTACATAGAACAGCAAACTGGACGTGAACAACCTCCACGTAACCACTCAGTGACCGCGCTGGCTTGCGCGGCCGCCGCGTAGCTGATGGCGGTGCCTACAACACCGGGTGGCAATTGCCGCTTGGTTGTAATATAATTGCTTCACGGCAGTTGTAACTTAGAAGCGTAATTATAGCCGAGAGTGGTCGTCACGAACGTACAGGGAACGAACGACACACGACGAAGGTTGGGCCAATCCTAGTACATCCACAACTCGTAAGTCCAGTAGATATACTAGCACACCCATGATTAGTCAAGGTACTGAGGCCCATTGTGTAATAGGTGGCAAGCCTATGGCCACTTCAGGCACATTGCAATCTCGGACAATGTAATAATGCCATAACATGTAATGCATATTTACTTTCAATGTTTCGAGATATATAGATAACATAAATACAGATAAAGTGCACAATACTGTGCATAGGAAACTTAATACCATCCTATGATTGGGTTTATGTATACATCCTCTAAGTGACAATTGATATTAAAACAGTTTCCCTTGCTTAACAGATACTCAAAGATTTCAAGACCGTTCCATTGAAACCTTTGCAAGTCAGGTCGACATGCGACTGGACTTTACTCCGTAAGAACGAACAGGAATCTGAAGTTATAGTACAAGTGTCGTAAGCGACGTAAGCGTGGTACAGCATTACGCTGATGTCACGCGTGACCGATTACCTCTTTTCTCTTTTTTCTTTGTTTGTCATACCGTACGCCTTAAATCGTTTTTTTTAAATGTTTACTCATTAACAAATTATTTATATCCAAAGCTAAAATAGCAATATCATGTTAATACTAAAATTAATGAATGATATGTCGTCTCAAAAAATCGTACATTATACACGTGCCCTTATTAATTGTCGTCTTTGATATGTTTTCACAAACGATATACTGGCCCGAGTATAATAATTTCAGTGCCCATAAAATAGAGGGGCATTTTCACGGCCTAATATTTTTGCCTCGCCTTTTCCTATTGATTCCTTCCTTCCTCCTGCCTCCCCTCTTCCTCGTTAGGATGCAATGTTTCTTTCCTTTAATTTCGTTCAGCACTCTTTAAACGTTTGATCTCTTACTCCCGAAAACCTTTTCTTTTATGGATGTATCTTAAAAGTACATGCAGGACGTCATAGGATTGCTGGATTCTGCTCTTGTTGTTAGGAGTCTGGACTGACAGTGACCGCAGAGACTGTTATTATTGTTGAGTTGAAACCTCACAATGACATTTTAAATCACTGGTTTTTTTGTTATCTTTAATTATAATATTACCTTTGTGTCAAATCCTTATGAAAGTTTTTGCATGTAAGAGTTTATAACATTTCTGAGACAAATAAGAGAAGAAGAGATTGGAGAAGTAGGCGTCATTACACGTACAGTCCATCTAATCAATTCCAATTGTCTTTGTTCTGTTTCGTTCAGACAACTATTTACGTAGTATGAACTATGTTATAATACTTCAGGTTAGAACGTGAATTAAAATATCCGGCTAAAACACTTTAGAGAAAAAAGAACAGAATGCGGAGCAATTATTGGCTTTTTTTTTTTTTTTTTTTTTTTTC
>JAFELO010000837.1:919744-949266 GCA_017140195.1 Eumaeus atala
TCTGTGCTAGGTTGGTGACCCGTATTACTGCGTGCCCCGCTCCTCAATCGTGGGTATAGTGTTTAACAAAATAAAAACAAAATGAATTTATAGGATATAACAAAACAAAATTGGAAAATTGATTTTTGTACGCATGTGACTATTGGTGTGTGTGTGTGCAAATGCGAATGCGTGCGTGTGCGTGTGCATGTGCATATGTAATTATATAGCAATAAGTATTAAAATACACTGGTTTGACGTGTAATAATTAGTCTATGTGAAAGGAAAATTATTACTCGCATAAATTACAATACAACAACAACACATCACAGCTCCATGCCTGTTTCCTAATTGCTATCCCAGACACCCAACGGATAAAATCGAGTGCCAATTATCATGGTCTTTCATATTCTACGTGTCTATTTATTATTCTAAATTATAAGATAAAAGGTAATAGGATTTAGATATGTTATGATACACGGAAGTTAGTCCTGTAAGTAGGAATTTACCTTTCTTTCTTTCTTATGTTACGAGTATGACGTTGATACTGACTATATATAGTCTCTTAAATACTGGCAACACATCTCCGAGATCTCTGGTGTTGTCTATGGCCCATGGTGATCACTTACTTACACGTAGCCCTACGGCACGTTCACCTCCTATGCTAAAAAACCTATTAACTATAGGTACGTACACATATCTTACGGAGACACGAGCTATGTTTTTTGGTCTTTGTAACAGACGTTAACTACGTCTGCTACGCCAGCGTAGCACTGCTACGTAGTAGCAGTAGTAATTAATATCGTGATTTCATAAAAACAAGCCGTTTTATTTTATTTCAGTAATGTCAACTCACAGAATACACTTCCTAGTGCTGCAGTTCCTGTGGTGCGCCACACACGTCATACGCATGTTCGTCGTGGTGGAGCCCTGTCACTACACCATCACGGAGGTAAGACGTTTACTCCGCACACTGTACACAAGTTTCGCACCACATACTATGTACTAGTAAGTATATAATTATGTATAATGTGTACGGTGTACTTTATATACATAATAACGATAGAACTAGGAGTATTGGCGCGTTACAGTGGCCGTGAGCCTAAATGGGCTGGTCACATGCTCAGGGAATAAATATGGTAGATGTCAACATGATTCAGCAAAATTCTGTAGTGGTGCAAGGTTTAGACATAATGTGTTAGTGGACGTGGTGGTTTCAACATGGAAACTGGAAAGACGATCTCCAGGCATCGGCTGACATATAAGAGATATGTAAGAATAATAATTTGCCGCTGAGTAGTTAATTACTATTTAGTAGTAACGTTGTCTATATTTAAAGTGTAAAAAAAATATCGCCAGCAACCCAGTAATAAACGGAAAAGCAAAAGACTCCGTTATAAAGACTAACGACACCTTATCCGTTAAGCCCTTCAGGCTGTAGTAGGGAGCATAGGACTTTACATAGAAAACATACGTAATCGGGTATTTTTTTATGAATACGTAGACATATAAAATAAAAACATACAAAACCGCAAATTTTTTTTCTTTATTATATTAAAATAATTGAAAACGAGTCATTGTTATGCAATGTTTTCAGGGCAAGAGGACTGAGGAGCTGGTTTGCCGGCTCATAGCGTCCACACCATCTACCGGCATGCTGCCCTCCAGGCTGGAGCTGTTCTCCCGCCAGCTCCTGTTGCAGTCTGTGAGCTACTCTCCCATGGGTATTTGCATACTGGATCGTCCATTAATTGCATCTGTAAGTGTTATATGTAGTTCTAATATAATTATACTCGCACTTATTGTAAAGCTTAGTGACTCTTGCACCTCCTGCAAGAGTATGTAGTGTGTGGTCAGCACTGGGCGGCATTTCATCTGGAGCAAAATCTTACAAAATGGAAAACCATCATTTTTTTATCAATTTTAAAAATAGAACTGAGGTAAATTTGGTTTCGCACCGGTTGCCAGTAAATACTCTACTAAATTTATCCTTCTTTCTTATTGGAGTATCGTACTGAACCCACTACTACAGGTTCGTGTATGTGTAGGGATCAGTGGAGTAGTCGTCTAAGAAAAAAGGGATCCACTTTTACAACAAGACCTTACACTATTGTATAATATTTCAACGCTTCCTGGTGTTCTGAATTAATATCATATAAGACATCGTAGCACATAAATTCTAGACAGATCTAAACTCGAAAAGAAACGAGACTAGCTGCTTTTATTTTATAACATAACGGTTTTAACTTGTGGCACTCGGCTCACATTGCCCACCCTGAAATTGAAGACATGTAATGTTGTGTTACATTTCATTTTTTTAATTTCATTGATACAATTTTGTTTACATTAATAAATAAAAGTATTTTTCATATCTCATGTAATGTATGTTCCAGGTGCTGGGCGCCGTTACGACATATCTAGTCATCCTCATACAGTTTCAAAGGTACGACAACTAGAAGCGCTGCGGGATCCTCAACAAAAGGGGCAAAATATTTTACACCAAGAGAAGATTATCTAATTGTAAATGTAGATTATAATTGACAAATAAAAATACATGTTAACATCGAGTATGCGTGTGCTTACTTATCTCGTTGGCTCGTTCATCCGAAGTGAATTTTGGGCTCCAAAACAAGGTTTTTTTTAATAGTATGTTAATTTATGACCACCGACGCCCACATCAGCATAATTACTATGTCGATGCGTTGCCCTATCATCCTGCGAGAGGTACGCTCGCGCAGGCCAAATTCCGCTACAATGCAGCATAAAACTGTCTCTTACAAAAGATTCGAAAACGAAAACTTGGCTGCAACTACCTGGTATTTTTCCAGCGATACCAGGGAAGTACCTATGTGTTTTTTGACAACTGGATAAATAATTATTGTATTTTTTTACAAGGTACAAACGTGCTCGTTTGTACCTTGCAGATCTGTTTGGTGATTACAGGCATCCAATAACATTCGCACGTTGGTTTCAACTCTTTCCTCATTAGTAGCTACAATTATATTATGGTACCCATAATATAATTGTAGCTACTCACATAACGGATAAAACAAGATAACAGAGCCACTTTGAAGAGGTGTTAGTAAGTTAGGATTATCTTCCCCGTCGTGTTGGCTCGATTCCCCTGCCATACAGCAACGTTTTCATCAATAGTTAATTAGTATTTGTACCATTTACAAGGCCCTTATACTTCAGCGTTTTTGTTCAGATTTTCCAAGCTTTATCTCGTCTTTTATGATCATTGTGAAAGCGTTGCAATCTTCACCAATGTTACCATCTAACCGGGGTATATCTAAGTCGTTCGGAAATGAATGAAAAGCCGATATTATCCTTATCTTTAATATGTACAGTCTATGTAAACATGGTTCCCAAAATTACACCAGGTCCGCCGGAAATATTTTTTTGAACTTCCGATGGCACGGAATGGGAAAAAGTTTCGGGCTTCGGATCGAATAGAATTTTTTATTCCTGTTTCAGAATAAAGATGCAATGATTCCTTCCGCCCTCTCCTCATGTTACCTAACCTATTACTTAGACGGTTTATACAAAATAAGCATAATCATACCACAGGAGATGTGTAATGAGTTACTTTTTTCAATCATCTGATTCGTTTCTGTCGATATGAATTCATTTGAATTTATATAAAACCAATTTATTCTTAACGAAATGTAATATAAATTAACATCTACGATCTGTATAAAGTTTATAGAAATTTCACGAGTTCTTATTCACTACTTTACCATCGACACTTTTTCGTAAAAATTTATGTACCGTAGAATTTTATAACTAGCGACCCGCCCCGGTGAGAGAGAGGTGTTTTTGTTTGTCCTGACAGTTATTTTTTTTTTTACCATTAAAATATCACACAAATGTTTATGTACGTAATATTTTTTGGCATCACTTTCGTAATTTGGTACATAATAATGTAATGTAATCATTGATTGAGAAACACCGCGATGCCCAGTCAGTGTTTTAAGATCGTCGGTATAAAAGAAGTGCATGATGTCAATTATGCACCTTGTAAATACAACTTTAACCTTTTAACCAGGCGGTCAACCATACGCTTAACATTGCAAAAATATATGCTTTCGTACGTTCATAGATGCTTTAGAATGACAGTTCAGTATAAAATCGTGTATCTTTGTAAATCAATTATAACTGTAATATATCCATTTGACTTGTATTATTATATTTCTTATTATAGAGCAATTTGTGTAGCAAAATACTGGAGAAGCAAGATATGAATTAGAGCTAAGGAAACGGGGCAGAAAGAATTGTACCAGTAGCAAAGAGAAAGGTACATGACTAATCATTACGAATTCCGTACTTTTGCTGCGCCGCCCTTCCGCAATACCACCACGGAATGGCCCAGACACCATTTCTAAATGATAGGTACCCGGTTTATACATATAGTTAGTAAGAGGGGGCAGACTGGTAGCCGAAGCCTTTTTGTGGCAACCAACCCCCATGAACGTCCTCAGAATTGCGGTGCTCTCCCTTGTCTTTTTGGATTGGGAAAATTTACCACCGGAAACTCATAAACCACATGAAACGACGACGAGGGCAACTGCATAGCCCTCAGTTACAGTGGTATCATGTGACCTAGAGCTACCTTCCTGGTTGTACCGCCCCAATTTTGATGCAATGCAGCATGGCACTACATCTACTACAATAATTAAACTAATAGATCTGTGTATCTCATGTTAGATACTATTTGCTATACAGAAGATATCGCCTTTTACCTGACTGCACAACGCATAATAGGGTTAACATGTTATTTTTGACATAAAAATGTGTATCTATTTATTATAATATAATAATAAAATCTGTGGAATTATCACAGCACGTTAGCCTAGTCCTGCGGTAAGAACTTGTGTTACAGGTATTTTTATAAATTGAAGATATAGAATATTTAGGATTTTTATTAATTTAGATATACGTGTAACATACTAGGGTGGACTTAAAAGCATTTGGCCTAACCAATAAAATAAACACATAGCAAATCAGTTATATTTTTACTTTTCTACATAATCACCATCACGTTTGATGTACTTTTGTCACACTTAAAGCATTTACGCCGTTGAAATAAAAGTATTCTTCCCTAAGGAAGAATCATTTTTTTTTTCAACGATTTGAATCTAAAGTCAAAACAATCGTCTACTGCCGTGTTGACCTCGTCGTTTGTCGAAAATCTTTGACCTCCCAAGTGCTTTTTTAGGTTAGGGAATAGAAAGAAGTCTGACGGTGCCAGATCAGATAAACAAGGTACGGTGGTATATAATCTACGGCCTCCCATACTTAAATCATCAATTTTTAATATTTTAGTCGGTAGTGGACTTCGCAGCCCTTCTAGACGGCTCACATTTCATACTCGCTCTACCACGCTACCACTACTCAATTCTGCTATCCATTTTTTGGTGTATGAATAAGACGGAGCAGAATCTCCTAAAGAACTGACCATATTATCATGGATGGCTTTCGGTGATAGCCCCTTCTTATGGAGGTACTTAATGGAGGCACGCTGCTCGATTTGCCCCATTTGCAGAAACTATATCCGATTGTTTTGTTAAAAAAATTATAAAATCATAACTAATTATCGCACACGTTTCGAACTTCTCACAATTAAATGCTCTGAAGTGAACTAAATAATGTGGATAGATTTGATTTTTAGAATTGAACGCATCTGTGTTATGCCGAGTACTTTTCAATCCACCTAGATACATATAGTTATCCATGACTTCGCCTGGATTGGAAACTGCGTCCTCTGGCTTACGACGCGGATTAACCGCCACGTTACCAACTTAGTGAGCCGGTTGTATGTGTAACAGACGTGACAATCTAGTTAGACACCATTTATCTCTGTCGGAAAATAACGATACGTGTCACTGGTAGTCCCCCCACGAGGAGAGGAGGGAACGGCGAGACGAACTTGACACACAATGTTTATATTTGATTACCCACGCTTCGCATTTACGCACCCAATCCTTGCATCTATTCTTTTAACTCTTTTTATCATAAGGGGACAACTGAGAAATCAGTGCCGTTGGGTCTATACCGACGCTCATTAACTATATGTAAACTATAAAATCGACGGCGGGTCATTAATTAGCTGGATTGAATACGTGACCGTATGTGAAAGTCCGCCAAGCTTAAGCTTCAAACTCGATATTATATTGAGATACTTAACAACTTTAAATTGTCACACTTAAATGATCTCTAAGGGTAATTCAAATCATTTATATCTTTGACAATATTAAGTGTAATAGAACCGAAGTTGGCAATTCCACAGACAAGCTGTTGTCTCGAAGTTGCTTCAGTTTACATAATCGTCTAGATCACTTTGTCTGGCACAGATGCAGATAATAAGCAAATCTTTATTAAATATCAACATTTTAGACTGAAATAATGTACATTATTCATTCTAAAATCAGCTATCGTTTATTATAGAACAGATATATCTCTATTCTAGCCAAATTAGTAAACAATATACTTTGACTTTGACTGCCTTAGTCTATAGGTATATGTGATTATCCGGACAATAAAATGTTATTGAGATTTTACAATTCCTAATGGCAGTAAATTTCTATTTGTGGAAATAGAGAATGTGCTTGTGTCTGCGCATACAATTATAAATTCTACAGAAAGAATATAATTACTACTCACCTACATATTAAGAAATATACAGTAAGAGATAGTGCCGTGCTGCGTTGCAGCCGAATATAAATGAAGCGCTGTAAAGTGACAGCTATCCTGTCGCGTTTCGTGCGGCTTGGGTGTAGTACGTAGGTCATTCGAGGGGAGGAGGAAAGGAGAGCATTACATCTACGTGACAATAATCTATGTGCGTGGGTAGTTGTTAAAAGAATCTGACTCTCGTTTGCCCCCTATACTATATGAAAAATCTATATGTATAAAGCGATATCTATATAAACATTATTTTTCTAAAAACACTGGTTTTTAATCTGTGTAAAGATATGTTTGTATAAATGTGAGATTAATCTGTAGGTTCATACGGCGGCATACCCTCGAGAGATTTACGGTTGAGCAAATTCTGTTGGGGGGTAATGCCGCGTCAGCTGATGATAAATACATAGAATTTATCGCGCTATACGCATCTTGTGATCTAACGATAACTGATCTGTATTGCTTTCTTTAAAAAAAAAAGTGTGTGTGTGTGTGTGTGTGTGTGTGTGTGTGTGTGTGTGTGTGTGCGTGCGTGCGTGCGTGCGTGCGTGCGTGCGTGCGTGCGTGCGTGCGTGCGTGCGTGCGTGCGTGCGTGCGTGCGTGCGTGCGTGCGTGCGTGCGTGTGTGTTATATACATGCATTAGAAGTTATACATCTTAGTCGGAACAAGAGGAAATATAAAATGTTGACTAAGGCTAACTTCTGGGTGTCGGTTTCTTGTGACAGTGTGCGCGCGCATCGTAAAAGTTTAAGCTCATAATTTTTTCCTAACGCCTGAATAACTTCAAGATCAAAGTATCATTTTTTAATCGGCATAGCATATGCGAAGTGTGCGACCGTTAGTCATTAGCGATTACAGTGACATGAACTGAGTGTTCATTTGTTCCTTTCGCATATAAAATAAGCCTTTTTATAATAAAATTTACCAGCAACTAACGGTTCAATCAAACGATGTAATGTTTATTTTAACGTTAATTTTAGACATACATTTACAACGAAATACGTGTCCAATCACCTATACACATAACGTACATTGAAAATATGATTATAGTCATTGATTTACGGAAATACCAAGTCGTGTGACTTGGTACTCAGCGTCTCATAATCTTCCGTATAAAGGATGTGAATAATGTAAACTTATGCATTGCAAAAAACAACTTTTAAAACATGCTAGTAAGGTAGACTTTACAAAAAATGTTTATGTAGTACGTAAATATTTTTTGCAAAGGATGCTTTAGAATGATATTCAGTTCAGTATGATATGCTTGACTTACATTTATGTAAATCAATGATTACAATAAATATAAATGTAGCAATCTAGACATAGGAGACATAGAGGGTCCTTTATTGGCTTTAAAAAAATTATGTGCCTACATTTAAAAAATATACTTCTTTTTACGTTGAATAGTCTATTTATCGAGGAAAGCTATATATAGGCTATATTCCACGACGCTACGATTAATAGAACAGGAGAAATGGTGAAGCCGCGGTATGATGCTAGTGTTTGATGTAGGTGCTCTCATGGTTATGGGAAATGAGTTATTTAAAATTTTATTTTCAAATTTCTAGAGCCATGCCTTGAAAACGGTTTATTTTTTTAGGGTTCCGTACCTCAAAAAGAATTACAATGGATTTATAAGATATTCTTTTATCCATGTGTTGTTCCGCGTGTTCTTGTCAGGTGTACGTGGCCTGGTCAATGATACGGAATTTACGTCCAATGCTACGTGTCTGCTACGTCTTAAAGCACTGAAGGTTTGTGAGTATATTTTCTATGGGATGGCGAGTTAAGAAAAACCTATAAGGCATTTGCGGCTGACACAGAATCACAACACTTGACGAGATGTAAGTAAGAACTTACTATACAAATAAGCATAAATCTGTAAGCCTATCACTGAAAAGGATGTATTTTAACTCGGCCTTTACCAATTATGTGTATACTAATAATATTTAAACTAAAATTACCCTCTGGTTGTATCTGAGAAGCGAAGCGATTTTTTTTTAGATTCTTATTTATTTATCCGCAAAAAATTAATAGTATTCACTTTTACTGTAGCCTGCCAGCGTCTCCTCCTGAAATGCTACCGTAGAAACGATAAAACTAACAATAGCACTCATCTAGTAAAAATACCGAATATAACATGGAAGTAAGTAACTGCGTAAGAGAAAACAAAATCAAAACTAATCCCTTATCACCGGCGGACACTGCCGCCTCGCCGGAACTTCTCGGATGCTGTTTCATTACGATTCTATGATCATTTAAAAGGCTTATAAATAATGTACGGAACAAGGACTTTAATGGGTTCTTTGTTCTGTACGAACTGAGTTATAACAATCCCTGGACTTCTCACACCGCGATACCCGAGCCCTGTGCTAAAAGCATTGTAAGGACTTGTGTTACAGATATATAATATTTTTTAGAAATTTTGGAAATGTTAAGTAATTATAACTTTTATTTTGTAAATACATATAACACATAGCTAAACATCCATAGCCTGGGCGGGATTTGAACCCGCGACCTTTTACAAAACATGTGCGACGTACTCGCTAGTCGCTACCGCGCATAGTAAAAGAAGGAAGCGAGTGGCCCGTTGGAGTGCAGGTGAAGATGAGGGGAGTACTTATGGTGATGTTCATGGGCGTCGGAAGTCGTAAAAAAGCTCTGATTTTGCCCCCCTTATACTGTAAAAATATTTCTATATTAATACCACAGATGCAATCAATCGACATTCGACAATCGCTTACTCGAGCTGGACACGATAGTGACCCTACAATGACATAAGAAACAAAAGAATATTCTACAATCAATAAATATTCGCACCACAGTGCAGCCCCACCAAGAGGCCATCTCCACAGATGGGTTACCCCGCACGATAGTGCAGCTCTACCAAGAGTCTAACGCCACCTCCACAGATGGGTGCCCCGCACGATGGTACAGTCCTACCAAGAGTCTAACGCCACCTCCACAGATGGGTTACCCCGCACGATAGTGCAGTCCTACCAAGAGTCTAACGCCACCTCCACAGATGTGTTATCCCGCACGATAGTGCAGTCCTACCAAGAGTCTAACGCCACCTCCACAGATAGGTGCCCGGCACGATAGTGCAGCTCCACAGATAGGTGCCCCGCACGATAGTGCAGTCCTACCAAGAGTCTAACGCCACCTCCACAGATAGGTGCCCGGCACGATAGTGCATCTCCGCAGATAGGTGCCCCGCACGATAGTGCAGTCCTACCAAGAGTCTATCGCCACCTCCACAGATAGGTGCCCCGCACGATAGTACACCTCCACAGATAGGTGCCCCGCACGATAGTGCAGTCCTACCAAGAGTCTAACGCCACCTCCACAGATAGGTGCCCCGCACGATAGTGCAGTCCTACCAAGAGTCTAACGCCACCTCCACAGATAGGTGCCCAGCACGATAGTACACCTCCACAGATTGGTGCCCCGCACGATAGTGCAGTCCTACCAAGAGTCTAACGCCACCTCCACAGGTAGGTGCCCCGCACGATAGTGCAGTCCTACCAAGAGTCTAACGCCACCTCCGCAGATAGGTGCCCCGCACGATAGTGCAGTCCTACCAAGAGTCTAACGCCACCTCCACAGATAGGTGTCCCGCACGATAGTACACCTCCACAGATAGGTGCACCGCACGATAGTGCAGCTCCACAGATAGGTGCCCCGCACGATAGTGTAGCCCCACCAAGAGTCCAACACCATTTCCACAGATAGCTTGCCTTGCACTATTGAACCCCACCAACATCGAGACAATGCAGCGTGTTGAGGTTCCCATCTTCGCCGCCCTTGTCTCGTACGTAAAAGCGCTCCTCCTGCTTTTTTGTTCCCCCTTCTAGTAAAAAGGGTACAAAGAGCAGCCCCCTCAGTTCCATTGTGTTACCCTAAGATGCGTGTAAGACCTCACGAGTAAGTAATGAGCCTGATTAATTCTTCCCACTGCCAGGATAGGATTTGAATATGGTCAGCATATCCTCAACAGTAGGAGCTGATTCGGCAGCAATGTAGCAATGACGCAGCCCCCACAATATATTTCTTTTAGCAAAGACGTTCGCTTTTAATGTTGCTGAAGACCAAAAGAGGAACATTGTTAGGCCAGTTACTGGCTAAAATATTTAGATCTTTTTGAGAATAGGCTACAGTGGCAACAACAACAACAACGCATCTACACACCATACATCACTATAGTAGCACTTTGGTTAAATTAAAATATTGTGTCGATTTTTCAAAGTTGACAGAGAACTTTGAAAAATCGACACAATATTTTACAATATGTACAAAATATATGAGATTTTTTTAAATATGTATCTTAAATACGGATCCTATAAAAACCAAGTGCTAGTTAGACTCTCATACTGGCGGTTCCGTACTGACGGGGGTTATGAACATTGTATCTTTATAAAAGTCCGTACATTCATCTGTCCGTCTGTACGTCAAGACATTTCTATAAGAAATGCTTAGAAGAATCAAGCTAACGTCGAAAACCATGGTATGTCACGTCCTAAAGCAATGAAAAAAGATACAGCTGTTTATGTGTATCACCTGCTTATCTCCTTTCCTGTTAATATATAGCATCACGTTTAGCCTATAGTCTTTCTCGATAAATGGACTATTGAACACAAAAATATATTTTTTTATTCGGGCCAGTAGTTCCTGATATGACCGCGTTTAAACAAACGAACTCCTAATCTTTATAAAAATAGATAGGATCACATATAAAGAAAAGCCTACAGGTATGGTACCTTGCTATTGAACAATAATCATAAAATTTGGCAAGAACGAAACGAACTTACAGTATAAAATATAAAATAAATCCGAATTGATAATTATAATTATATCATTGAAAAAGCCACCTACTACAAACTTATGTGTGCAGTTTTTTCAGTATTTCATACGAAAATTTACACAACAATTTACAAAAGAACACAATACCGCACTCTCGGTTGTGCGGATGTTTATGACTGTCAATAGTCACATAATGTGATTAAATAACTCGCCCGTCCTCTCTGTGGCATGAAATATTCGCAATATCCTTATAGTGCAGTTGCTTTGATGCTCCAAATTTGATTATTTATTTGCCGTAAGGTTTAATCCGATCTCCGCTCAATTTACGACCGGAGAATGCGGATGTGGTTGAAATCAAGTCCCGACTATGTTTCGCGTATTAGTATCATCGATGCTCACTATGATACATACATAGGGAGCATCGGCGATACTAGACGGCCAGTCGTTAATTATTTCTAGAAGAAGCCCTCTATTCCTAGCTCTCCCTCTCCTCCTTCTCTGGAGAGGTAGGATATAGGGATAGAGGGCTAGAGATGGAGATCTGAATATCGTAGTCGGTGGCGTGCACTTGAGGAAGCCCATGTCTAGCAGTGGACGAAAACAGGTTGACGTTGATTGAATATTGACAGCACTTGAGCAAAAGTGCTCTGAGGCGGTTTATAATTCCTCTACTGGGATCGAAATACACCAATAATATCCACCGCTAAACCGCTGTACGAATGCAAATGAAAAATATAACACTTAATTGTCTTCACGAAGAAGACAATTAAGTGTTATATTCTTTCATTAATTTGTAATTAAAAGTACACATTAGAAAAAAATGTTTACTTACGAAATTAACTTCAATGGTAAAAGTTTATCTCTTAAGTCTACACACAATTATAACCTTTTTTTTTACCATAAAAAGGTTATAATTGCATGTTGTAAGTAACAACGCCCATAGACATCCACATTATTGTTCATGCAGATACTATTTTTTTATAGATAGGGGGCAAACGAGAAATCGGAGTCTTTTTACGCCTACGACACCTATGACCATATAATTACTATGCTGATGCGTTGCCCTCCTTTCCCCCCTCCCTTCAATAGGCCACCGGCTACTCACGAACCGCACGAAACGCGACACTGAGGGTGTCACTTTACGGCGGTATTATGTGAGCGAGAGGTACTCGTAACTCCCCGGTCGTGCCGGCCCAATTCCGTTGCATAGCCTTCTAGCCTTCTAGTGTAGTGTCATGCACTATGCATGGCACTACCTCCTCCTATGCACAATGACACTACGTCTACCTAGAATATACACTAGGCTACTCACAAACCGTACGAAACGCGAGAGGACAGCTGTCATTTTACGGCGGTGTCATGTGAGCGCAGGACTCCGCCCGGTCGTGCCAGCGCTATTCGACTCCAATGTCGTATAACACTACCTCATACTGCAGCTTGATGTTTCTTTTAATTTATTTTATTTAAAAAAATCAATATTGAATAAAAAACGTAAAAAACGATATCTAATGAAAAAAATAAATTAACACCAGCCTCCATAAAAGCCCTTCCAAATCGTTTTTATGGCGGCATAAATCTGTGGCATTGAAGAAGCACAATCTGGTTCACTTTATTAAAACCTTCCCGATGCCAAGAAATCTGAAAGCTCATTCTAGTATAAGGATGTCATACATTATTTTTCTAACTACAGACGTAGTTAGCCGGCTATCTGTCGTAGATTTTAAAAGAAATTTTCATTGCTGCATTGCAGCCGAATATGGTCGGCAGCGGGTAGTAATTACCCATCATTTACATGAAAGATATAGGTGTTCTATATGCAGAGTCCTAGAGCGCTGTAGTCACCAAACGGCTGCGACTGCATGGATGTTCACTTAGGCAATTTAGAAAAACCACTAATTTTTAATATGACGTTAATCATATATTATCGAACACAGCATAAATTGTGTCAATAGTAAACACTGCTTGATAAAAAAAAGAATCAAATATTAATATACTTTGATGAGACACGAAGAGTCAAGTGATTTTGTGTTTAGAGTCTTTCTTAGAATCGAAGACCAACGACACATACATATAATAATCTTTATACATTTATTTTGATATGCACAAGCGTAATTTTTCGCCGGCAGCATTTATTGTGTTTTTGAATAAAGTAAAATCGTGTTGAATAAACATTACATGTCGAAGCATCATTAATGCGCTCAATTGGATGTAGGTACTGACATGAAACATTCAAGAAACCTGCCTTGTAATACGAAAATAACAATATATTACGTATTGCAGACAGAAGCAGTGGATATGTATATATGACACGAACACCCAGTGCACATATGTACTTGCATATAGAATAGCTGGTAAAAAAAATTGTGGTTACAAAACTCGCCTAGAACTCTATTTTCCAGCACATACTTTATAGTTTTAAAAATAAACATTCATTTCTAGTATCAAACGAAAACTGACGAAACTTACATAAAGGGATACAATAGCATTTGTGACCTACTTCGTAAGTCATCCGATTAGTGCTCTAATACAGGCATACTCGTGAATAGAATCCGACGGAGCTAACGAGTTGAAAGGTTACTAAGTGAATGTTCATCGCGATCTAGACACCCACGTTATCCATACAGAGGATAATGCCACAAAACTACTCGACGTTATATCATCCCAATCCATTATGTCGGCGGACTTCTCGGCCCGTGCATATTTAAACTTTATCACCTCACAGTGTGGCACATTTTGTGCCGGCTGCACCGTGTACGTCCTAATTGGCACAACAATTTCAATCAAGTCAAAGAAGGTCAACAGTAGTAGGGTTCAAGAATGAACGTTGTGTGAATAAAGAATATTATATATGCAGTTATACGCGTTGCATCGGGGTAGGACCTACCCTGAAAATATTCGTGCCTCAGTCTACCCTTCGCCTCCGTCGAGGGTGCGCGTGTTGCAGGATTCGGCGACAGCACATAGACTGGTGTATCATACCGCCGCCGTGCAGAGGTTAGTGATTTTGCCCATGATATTGTTGTGGCTATTTTATAATGATCATTTATATATTTGTCACTCTTGTATATATATTATTCTATATCTATGTATCCGTCTAAAATTATTACACGTTTACGGCATTTATGTACTACGAAATAAAGTAGATATGTGTACATTCCACTTTTGCTATATTGTTGTATACATTTTTTCAAAGTTGTAAATTTATAGGTATACATTATCAACATTTCAAGTGTCATCCTATTAGTTACTTCGTGATTAGGATACCTTCGTCTTCTCCTATTTACATATAACTTATAAAAAACAGGTATATATAACAGACACAACTGTAAATGTTTTGTTTTATTATTATTATTTTTAAAGATACGTATTAAAATTACATAATTATAGTGTAACAGAAAATAATATTACAATCTATTACAGTCTCTTTTAAGTACATCATAAGAAAATTAGTTATTTATAATGAATGATGAGTGTTAACTAAATGCCATTAATCTTCTGCGTTTCGAGTGTCGCTAAATTTCCTAATCAGTTTTGGCGTTGTGGAGAATGACATAAAAAAAAAGAGTTAATCCCATGTTTCGAACTGTTATTAAATTCTGATGAAGAAATTGAAATTCAGACGTCGCGCTGTCAAATGTACAAATGAAATATGAATTAATTATTTGAAAATGACGTTTTATCTTTTAGTTTTTAACTTTTAGGTGTTCAGTTATAGATTAATATAATATAGATAGTGTATTGCTTTTGTATATGTTACTGTCACCTATTTTTGTCCATTAAAGTATCCTATTCGTGGCGGAACATCCTCTGCCATTCGCGTCTAATTATTTTAATATGATATGCCATGGTACATTACTCACATAATACCGCCGTGAAGGGACTGCTATGATATCGCGTTTCGGGCGGTTTGTGAGTTGCCGGTAGCATATTGGAGGGGAGATGGAATGGTTCTGCCACTTTTGTATTATAATTATTCGGATGTCTATGGGCGTCGGCGGTCACCAGGGGGCTCTAGTTTGGCATGATGAGAGCTCTATCTTTAGTTATTAAGTTAGATTTTATTTAATTACAAACTTAAAGAGATGTACATTAAATTGGTTACTGCATGGACATCACCTCCTCACCTTTCGCATATGGCCTCAACTTCCTCGAAATTATAAAACCACGTAACACACTTTACAACAACGTAGCACTCTTCAGAACCATGTGGCACACTTCTGAATCACGGAACACGCCACAGAACCAAGCTGCATACTTAAGAAACACGTAGCACACTTCAGAACTACGTAGCACATTTCTGAACCTGGTAGCACGCTTCAGAACCATAGAGCCCCCTTCAGAAAAATGTGGAACACATCAGCAACACGTGGCATACTTCAGAACCACGTAGCACACATCAGAATGTGGCATGTGGCACACGTCAGGCCCTTGTAGCACTCTTCAGAACCAAGTAGCATACTTCTGAACTACATATCACACTTCAGAACCACGTAGCACACTTCAGACCCACATTGTACACATGAAGACCAAAGAGCACATTTCAGAAGCACAGAGCAAAGCCCTGAACCACGTAATACCCTTCAGAACAACGTAAAACATTTTAGAACTACGAGCATACTTCAGAACCACGTTACCTGCTTCAGAACAACGTAGCACACTTACAGGACCGTAACATACACATAACAACTACACTTGTTAGTCCAGTCAGAAGAAAGAGACAATTCTATTGCAAAATTTCCGCCGAATCGGATACGGGTAACACATAAATTTAGTGTCAAAGGATGCTCCGTTTGTTTCCGAGACTCCGAAATACCAACTATTATTAACCTTTCAAAACTTCCAAATATCCAATATTTGTACCGATGTTTGTGAGTTGAGGGCAGCAGAAGAAGTTATTTTAACATTTATAATATAAAAGGCTGAGGGAAATTTAATTAAGTTCTAAATACTTTCGCCATTTTTCATTCCCTTTTATTCCACAGCGGAGCGAGACTTGTGGTTGTGGATTTCTCTATAAGTTTTCTACTTTATTTCTCTACAACACTAAGACAAATAAATGAACTTAGTGTATAATTCCACTTTTGTCTACGGTAAAAACGGTACGGATAAAAATATATTTTTTACCCGATGAAAGAATTTGGGGTGGCAGGAGGCAGGTGCGGTTGGCAGCCTGTGTGGGGATTCTTAATTGCCTAGTGGGAGAACCCTACCATAATTACCATTATGG
Organism: Eumaeus atala; assembly: GCA_017140195.1. Lineage (NCBI taxonomy): Eukaryota > Metazoa > Arthropoda > Insecta > Lepidoptera > Lycaenidae > Eumaeus > Eumaeus atala. The sequence goes on from JAFELO010000837.1 coordinate 936,436, forward strand.
TAGGGTTCTCTCATGGAAACCCTCAACCTTCTTAGGAATCATGAGGGGAGGCGCACTCCGGTCCGCTGGGGACTGAGCGGCACGGCTTCTGCGCCATCTCTCTGCTTCACTCGTCGGTCTCTTTCTTATTATCCGTCTTGCAGAAGGAGGCTATGGCTACTGGGGCCATTAATTTTAATGAACGCGGGAGCTATGCTAATGACTGTTCCACCCTAAGTAACACCAGGTTCAAGCCGTGGCGCTGCAAGGCCTAATTACAATTCAAGCGTGTGACAGGCAAAATCCAGTACAGTGGATCAAAAACTATTCCGTAACGTATTTTCATGCAGTTTTTGTCCATTGATTGATGTCAGAGGAAGGTTTATGTGTATAATTTATTCCCGGGCGAAGCCGGGCACATCGCTAGTAATATATATGTCACAATACAGATATCACAATAAAACTGACGACCATTGTGAATTAGCATTCTGTTGGAGCTTTCATGAATATTCAAGTAGTTCTGCTGGATGTTCACCAGACAAACTTTGAGACAAGCGAACGAATTTTATGTAGTTAATTTAGTTGAATTTTATATAGTTTTATATAGTTAACACCATAGAGCTTAATTCATGTATATTATTTTTTATTAATACTCTGTCTACATGCATAATTATTTTAAAATTAAATAAATACTGAGAAAAGTCCAGGGGTGAGCTGACCTCTTTTTGAGATCTCTGCCAGGAGACTAAGCAAAATTAATAAAGAAAGTTTTTGGGGAAAGTACGGTACATAAAAGATTTAATAAAACAATTACAATAATAAAAGACAAAGAAAATTACTACAAAATTACGATCAAGATATATAAATAGTAGCACACATATACAATATATACAAATAATGCCGGTTTTTACATGCGATCCAGAACACCTCGAAGAGGAAAAGATACATGTCCACCGTCTCCTATGGAGGAATAGGGCGAGGGAGAAATGGTGGACACGCCAAAAAAAGGGAGAAACTTCCGGAGGTGAATCGGAAACCAGCTTTTCTGCCATACGTGAAAGGAGTGACGGACAAAATTAGAAAAACTGTAGGAAACCTTTCCATAAAAACCGTTTTTGTTCCGCCACCCAAAGTAGCGAACTAACTGCGCACTCCGAAAGATGTGTTGCCCTTGCAAACATCCGGTGTATACCAAATGCAGTATGCAGTTGTGGAAGCTCGTACATCGGCCAAACAAGGCGAACTATCGCCGAGAGAATTAAGGAGCATATTACTGCTGGTACAAAGGCATAAAATTTTCACCGAGGGATGGTTTTAAATTATTCTACAACGTGGAACCCAGTGATAAACAAAATTAAAAGTCGTGGTTTACAGTCGGACCGTGTGGCAGATACCGTGAGCGTTGTGTGCCGGAACATTTCGGACAATAAAAAACAATCGGATGAAATGGAAGTGGATGCACCTACGTCTCATTCGCTATGAGGGTAGTCGTTGCATCGATCCCACGTCACAGCAGCTGTGATCACTTCACGTTAGTCGGCTCGTGACCACGGCTGGTGTAACCCGGTCGAAACGTCAAACAAGTACTTACAAAAAACTTAGCCAGTACCTTGTGATAAGAATTTTAAGTATCGCGCTAAAACCCGTTAGTTAACTACACTGTTTTCTATGCACTTTTGCCATCTCATAGGTAATTCACTGATCCCTTTACTAGAAAAACAGATTTGGACTGCCCCATCGGAATTGATTTTTTTCCCTTGTAAGAAGTTATCCAAATGTCGAAGAAAATGGTCATCTGTTGGAGCAAGGTACGGGGAGTACGGAGGATGTCATAGACTTTCCAATTAAAGCTCTTCTAATTTGGTAGCAGTCTGTTGCGCAGTGTGTCGTGTAGCGTTCTTGTGAAGCAGCAGTGGCGTTGAGCGATCGACCAGCCTAGGTTCTTTAGACGCTAGCTTTACCATCATGGTTAGCAATTGCTGACAATATACATCAGCCGTAATAGTCTGGTCAGATTTGAGAAAACTGTAATGAGCAATACCGGCACCAGTCCACCAAACGCTTACAAGTAACTTTTTTTGGGGTTAATTTTAGCTTGGGACAGGATTTGGCTGGCTGGCCAGGATCAACCTGCTCTGATCGCTTCCGATTATCATAAAGAATCCATTTATCATCACAGGTAATGATTCGGTGTAAAATACCTTCACTATAGTGCCGGTTTAGTAATATAAAACAACAGTTGAAGCGCGTTTGCCGGTTTGCTTCAGTCAATTCGTGAGGAACCCACCTTTCAGCCGTTTTAATCTTCCCAATTTGATTCATGTGAAATAAAATAATTTTATCACTAACATCGCAGCCAGCAGCTAATTTGGACGTGTCTAATAGTCTTTAGCTCTTAATTATTAACTTGGGTCTCAGGCCGTCCACGGAGCTTGTTCTGCAGATCGAAATTTCCAGACCGAAAACGTTGGAACCGAAAACAAACTGTGTTTTCTTTTGTATCACGACCTCCATACATATAATTCAGCCTTCGAGTTGTTTCCGCAGTACTAGTGCCACGGCGGATCTGTACTCGTAAACAATGCGATATTTTAAGTTTTCCATTTTATATTGTATATATATCTATAGAAGTAACAGCCCGACCCTCATTATTCATGAGCGAAGCCGGACATATACTATTTTATTAAGTTTTTGTTTTAAACAATCAACGGTCTTTGTCTTATAAGTAATCAGAAATCTACGTACATTTTGTGTTGTACCTCAAGCTATTTATCTTGAGACTGATTGTCTGACTTGTCCTGATTTAAATTGTTTCAGTTTTCAATGAACCACTAAGGTTATGATTTAGGCGAGTTTTAATTATAAAACTTTTCCTTTGAAGAGCGAGAATAAAGCTTTTACAATAACGGTTTTATGAAATGTTAAGAAAATTAGTTTAAATATCACACACGTTGGTGATAAATAATGTACAGACAACGGACATACCCGTTGAGAAGAATGATGTAACACTGTCGATGGGTACCCAGAATGATTACAAGATTCTTCTGCTCATTGTCCATCACCACTCCATTGTAAGTAGACGGTTGATTAGACGTAGAATATATCAATGGTAGAATAGAATAAATTTTATTTAGGTGTTCCTCAGCCACGTGTCTTCAATATATAACAATAGTCTGAAGTTAAGAAGTTGGCGGTGTAACACGCCCATCCCTCGGAGGGCACGTTAAGTCATTGGTACTGCGCCTGATTTCTCCAGACGGACTACCGTCGCATCGGAACAGGAGTATAAGGGGAACAGGGGCATGTACTTGTGCATTATAATACTGCGCTGTTGGATAGTCTCTATAGAGATGACCGCCGTGGCCAAAATTGGGCTAGGACAACATAACTACGAGTATTATTATCATTTTATAGTATATGACGAGAAACGAGCATGTCGCCAGCCATCTGGTGACCATCGACGCCGATCACCATCTGTATATGCTGCATTGTCCTCCTCGTACCGAGCCGGAGGCCCAGTTAGGGCTATCCCCAAATGGGCCACCGCCTACGCTCAAACCGCACGACACGTAACTGTCACTTTTCGGCTGTCGAGCCAGCCTCATCTGCAATGCTGCACGGCTGTTCTAACAACAGTACGCAAGCACTAAGTAGTAAGCAGTCATGCACCTGACTACTTCACTGTTATACAAAGGTACACAACTCATTCGTCTCCGATACAAAATGCACGGCACTTGTTTACTTTATAACAGTATACCATGTCTTATGTGCACAAACTTGTCAAGTCAACACAGTAAAGAATACACTGAAAAGAACACAGTAAAATACACTGAACCAACCTTCATTCACATTATACGGGCGAAGAAGAAAAAGAGTTTAAATTGTCATTATAATGTGTATTAATATGTAATAAACACGGGAAAATACACAAAGCACAACACTGTAATATAGTTCCAAAAATAAAAACCACTCAACTATATGATAGTATGTAAAAGAATCACAATCCTGGTAGTATATATAGCACGCAATAGCACTGTGGTTCTTCCACGATCTCCTTTCGTGTCGGTCTTATTCTTCCGCTGGAGAGCGAGGGGAAACCAAATCTTCGCATCTCAGCATTCTAAGTTTTAAAGAAGTTATAGCCCCATGGGAAATACATTTATTCATTGTCACATCTCTTTGGTGGGATCGGTGGCTGTGCGAAACAAATGAAATGGCTCATGATATTCTACAGATAATAATAATAATAATAATAATATCTGTGGACTTATCACACCACGTTAGTCTAGTCCTGTGGTAAGTACCGTAAGGAATTGTGTTACTGATACTAGACAACGGAAGCATATTTATATATTTAAGATTTTTTACTATACAAGTATATATAGTACATATATAAACATGAACTAGGCGGGACTTGAACCCGCGACATCTGGCGTAACACGCGGACTAACCGCCACGTTACTCACTGAGCCAGCCGGTCGCCGAACAGGTTGTGTTGATGGTGATTTATTGAACTATTGTGGAAGTACTTTCAATATAATATGATCTTTGTTTTCTCCATACACAGGAAAGATATAGATGACCGTAGCCATTTAGGTGAAGCCTCATGTTCGGGTATCAAGTTATTATAACTATCTAGCTTTATGTAGTGAAACATGAAACTGTATTTTGAGATCAGCGTAGCGTTTGCGAATTTATTATTAGCCTCTCTGCGTACAGGTCACGTTTTGATAAATCATCCCGAATCCGTTCAATTTAATGGCATGATGGATTTCCAATATAATTTTTATTCTAAGCTGTTGCTCAAACACAACCATAAACACTCGTAGTATGTTGTTGATGTTGCTCATAAGATAGCATATATTTTTATAGTAACTGGCTTGAAATAAAAAAAGGTTAAAGTGCAACAAATAATAAAAAGGATATATATATATATATATATATATATATATATATATATATATAGATAGATATATATATATATATATAGATGTTTTGTTACAAGCTCTAACAATTACATCGGGCCATTGGCCGTGGGGGGCGGTAGGAGAACAACGCAACGACATAGTAATAATGTTATGTTCATGGGCGTTGGTAGACGTAAAAATTACTAGACGAATAGGGGGCTTGTCTATACAAGTATTAATTTCTATATTATATATATTTATTAATTCAATCAACTCCTTCTTAACTATAACAGAAAGGCTCACTCGTGAACGAAGTTTTTTTGCTAGATGTTTTTCAGATGGAGTACTAACCGATACTTTATCAGAAGCCGTGAAACCGGCCCTTAATAAATTGACATATTTTTGAACCATATTGTTCCTTTATTGAACATTTGTGATGTACAAAGCAGCGAGGCACCATCTCCAGAGTTATTATTTTGTCGCTTCGTATCGTCTTGTCTCAAGTCCTTTGTTTTATTACAGTAAGCTTGTTAAAATTATTAAAAGATCCATAAGAGATATTGCTGGCGATGGTGTAAAAAATATTTTGTTGAATATTCTTTCCTCATTCCATTCCAAGCCAGGTACTGGTGAATGAGAGAGATATAAGTCGATAAAGTGAACTTAGAAAAAGAGAGAAAAACGTTTCGTGTATTACTGTAGGGGCAAGAGAGAGCGATCTCTGCACACAGTTACTTTATCTCTTCTTTCTCATAGCTGGTTATAGAATTTTACTTCAGTCGTGTGGTCTAACTGATCTTGTTCAGACTGATAAAAGAGTTTGTATCAATTTTAGTTTAAATAAGATGTTTTTTGTCACTCTATGCAATGTTACCTTGGTATCCATCGGGGATAAAATATGCTGTGATTACCCTATAAAGTTTTGTATACAACACTATGGTCTATGGCTTATGAGTCACAAGGCACGCGCGCCGTACATGTCGCGTAGGGTTCGAGGGGAGTGTACTAGGTTTATCTATCAGGAAATCAAAGCCAGGAACTTGGCACGAACCCAACGGGCACTCGCAGGCGAACAATGATAAATAAAAAGCATTTATTTCGCAGTTAATATGTCAGGACGTATTTTACAATGGTTCTGTATATTTTTTATAGTAAGGAGACAAACGGGTCAGAGAATTTTGGTGGCCACCGACGCCCATAGTCATCCACACAATTGTTATGCAGACATGCTCTCCTACGTCTCTCCTCCTTTTCGGAGTCTATCCAGTTCACGTTCCTGATCATTTTTTCTCACAATCAAAAATTTTTTTAATTGATGATGAAGTTTATGCAAAAGACACATTTACACAATTTTACATTTGAATTAAATTGCTTTTGAATTTAAAATTGTCAGAATTTTTTGTAGGTTTCTGTCATTTTATTTGTTGCCTCCTCCAGCCCTTATGACCGCCTGCATCCGGTCTGGCATGCTTTGCTTGACGTTCTTGACATCGATTTGCGGTAAGTCGCGCCCGGCAGCTAGTGCAGCATCTCGAAGCTGGTTAAGGGTTTATTTTATTGTTCGTTTCAGCCTATCCCATATGTGTTCTATGGGATTTAAATCAGGGCTGCGAAATGGCCACTGCGACTTTTGAATACCAACCTCTTGGAGGTACTCATTTACGATGTGAGCGACATGGGGACGGGCATTGTCATGCATTAAAATGAATTGGTCCTAACCAATAAACCCTACGAAGGGCACAACACGATCAAGAAGAATTTACTCGACGTATCGCGTTGCATTTAAGGCGTTATTGACAATGACTAATTCCGTAGGAGCATCAGAAGTCACGCCACCCCATACCATTATAGAGCCTAAGCCAAAATTAACCGTCGGAGTGGTTGTCATTGCCAAATACCATTCCTTTTCCTTCTCCAGACCCTTTGTCGACCATCAGGTGCATTTAAAGCTATCCTGCACTCGTCTGTAAACAAAACCCTTACCCATTTCTCAGGAGTCCAGTTAGCGTGTTCGCGGGCAAAGTGAAGTCGAGTTACTCTATGCTGTGGGAGGAGCTCTGGACCACGGGCTGGTCTTCTTGCTCTCAAATTAACTTCCTGCATACGTCTTCTCACCGTACGCTCGCTAACATTCACACCTTTGGAGATATGAAGCCGCTGACGGATCTCGACTGCGGTCAGGAAGCGATTTCTTAAAATCTCTAACACAATAAAGCGGTCGTCACGAGCAGATATGCATCGTGCACCGCCACTCCCCGGTCTACTCGTGCAGCGGCCAGTCTCTTGATACCGTTTTAGTGCATATTGCATCGAAGAACGCGGCACATTTAGGACAACAATGCTGTCTTATGAGCACGGAAAACCCACTGCTTGTTTTCAAGAAAAATCACAAACGATGTAAAAATTTATGATTCTTCATAATAAAACTTTACTATGAAGCTGGGCGTAAACTTGTTGGTTTGTTGGTTCTAGATGTAAAACATATTTATGTATATCTACAAAAATATGTACATAAGCATACTACGAGTGTTTATGGTTGTGTTTGAGTAACAGCTTAGAATAAAAATGATATTGGAAATCCATCATGCCATTAAATTGAACGGATTCGGGAAGATTTATCAAAACGTGACCAGTACACAGAGAGGCTAATAACAAATTCGCAAACGCTACGCTGATCTCAAAATACAGTTTCATGTTTCACTACATAAAGCTAGATAGTTATAATAACTTGATACCCGAACATGAGGCTTCACCTAAATGGCTACGGTCATCTATATCTTTCCTATGTATGGAGAAAACAAAGATCATATTATATTGAAAGTACCTTCACAATAGTTCAATAAACCACCGTCAACACAATCTGTTCGGCGACCGGCTGGCTCAGTGAGTAACGTGGCGGTTAGTCCGCGTGTTACGCCAGAGGTCGCGGGTTCAAGTCCCGCCTAGGTCATGTTTATATATGTACTATATATACTTGTATAATAAAAAATCTTAAATGTATAAGATTTCATAAATATATAAATATATTTTCCTCGTCTAGTAACACAAGTCCTTACGGTACTTACCACAGGACTAGACTAACGTGGTGTGATAAGTCCACAGATATTATTATTATTATTATCTGTAGAATACCATGAGCCATTTCATTTGTTTCGCACAGCCACCGATCCCACCAAAGAGATGTGACAATGAATAAATGTATTTCCCATGGGGCTGTAACTTCTTTAAAACTTAGAATGCTGAGATGCGAAGATTTGGTTTCCCCTCGCTCTCCAGCGGAAGAATAAGACCGACACGAAAGGAGATCGTGGAAGAACCACGGTGCTATTGCGTGCTATATATACTACCAGGATTGTGATTCTTTTACATACTATCATATAGTTGAGTGGTTTTTATTTTTGGAACCATATTACAGTGTTGTGCTTTGTGTATTTTCCCGTGTTTATTACATATTAATACACATTATAATGACAATTTAAACTCTTTTTCTTCTTCGCCCGTATAATGTGAATGAAGGATGGTTCAGTGTATTTTACTGTGTTCTTTTCAGTGTATTCTTTACTGTGTTGACTTGACAAGTTTGTGCACATAAGACATGGTATACTGTTATAAAGTAAACAAGTGCCGTGCATTTTGTATCGGAGACGAATGAGTTGTGTATCTTTGTATAACAGTGAAGTAGTCAGGTGCATGACTGCTTACTACTTAGTGCTTGCGTACTGTTGTTAGAACAGCCGTGCAGCATTGCAGATGAGGCTGGCTCGACAGCCGAAAAGTGACAGTTACGTGTCGTGCGGTTTGAGCGTAGGCGGTGGCCCATTTGGGGATAGCCCTAACTGGGCCTCCGGCTCGGTACGAGGAGGACAATGCAGCATATACAGATGGTGATCGGCGTCGATGGTCACCAGATGGCTGGCGACATGCTCGTTTCTCGTCATATACTATAAAATGATAATAGTACTCGTAGTTATGTTGTCCTAGCCCAATTTTGGCCACGGCGGTCATCTCTATAGAGACTATCCAACAGCGCAGTATTATAATGCACAAGTACATGCCCCTGTTCCCCTTATACTCCTGTTCCGATGCGACGGTAGTCCGTCTGGAGAAATCAGGCGCAGTACCAATGACTTCACGTGCCCTCCGAGGGATGGGCGTGTTACACCGCCAACTTCTTAACTTCAGACTATTATTATATATTGAAGACACGTGGCTGAGGAACACCTAAATAAAATTTATTCTATTCTACCATTGATATATTCTACGTCTAATCAACCGTCTACTTACAATGGAGTGGTGATGGACAATGAGCAGAAGAATCTTGTAATCATTCTGCGTACCCATCGACAGTGTTACATCATTCTTCTGCGTACCCGTTGTCTGTACATTATTTATCACCATATTGTTTGTTATTTAAATTAATTTTCTTAGCATTTCATTAAACCGTTATTGTAAAAGCTTTCTAAAAAAGTATGTCTGATGTACCATGTTATATACAATGTATGATAGGCCTGTCTGAGGACTCTTAAATACTGTAACAGGATACGCACAGGTCTTGGGCACGTTTCTCATTTATTTAAGATACGGACAAAGAAATTTACTTTTATACTCGAAACCTTATAAATTCACTTTTATACACAAATTTCTTATAATAATAACTGTATTTTATGTATCGCTGTAGCCTTCAGCCGGTACCTGTGTGTAGGCATGTAGCCTACGGCCTATCGTAGCTTTTGAGCTGTTGCAGAAATCTATTTCAGAACCGTGCGTAGCAATTAGATAAAAAATAAAATTGCGTAGGAGGAGGTAGTGCCATGCATGGTACATGACATTACATTCTCCTATGCAACGGAATTGGGCCGGCACGGCCGGGGAGATTCTTCCACTCGCTCACATAGTACCGCCGTAAAAAGACACCTACGGTGTCGCGTTTCGAGCGGTTTGTGAATAGCCGGTGGCCCATGGGGAGAAGGTGAAAATGAGGGCAACGCATCGGCTTAATTATGCTGATATTCCATGCGTCGGTAATCGTTGGAAGGCTGCGATATCTCGTTTGTCCCTCTATACTATAAAAAAGCAACTGCGCGCAGAAATATAAAATTGTAGTGGTCTATTAATTATTTTACCTTAACACGCACTTAAACCTCGCCATTTCATTCATGCTCTTTTATATAACACTAATTCAGCTACTGTCGGACGCTAACATTTTGATTTAATACAGTTCAATAAAATGCCACATAAGTCTTGCGTATAGTCGTTTTTTTTTTATAATTCTTCATATTAAGAAAGAAAAGAAACTATAAAAATGTATTCTGGAAATAACGAATAAGTCTCAATACATGACCATATTATGCGTAAATAACTTATACGAACTACGTTAAGTTAGAAACGTAATAAATTGTTAATGTTCCAGGTACTCACATGACGCAGCTCAATTGCGATATTTTATGAGCATTTGCTTAAATTAAATTCTAACATACGAGCGAATAATACTGTCTCTAGCATCATATTTAAGTCGATTTTGTTGGCCAGATGAGACGCTCTACATCAATGTCGAAATACACTTCACAAAAAGCCACCGTCGCGTCGGCGAGAGTTCCGGAGGCACGAGCAGGGAGATCCAGTAATTAAAACAATGCCTCGGCATTTTTTAATAGTATAGAGTGGCAAGAGAACAAACGAAGCGTTTTGAGAACTACCGACGTCCATAGACATCCGCATAATTGTCGTGTGTTGCCCTCCTTTCCCTCCAATGTGCCTGCTGCTTATCACAAAGAGCACGAAACGCGCGATAACTTAGCTTCCATTTTACAGCGACATCATGTTAGCTAGAGACATCTACCCGATGAAATTCGACAGCAATGCGCATGGCAGTGGCATCTTCATCGTCATCATTGTCAGTTCTTAGGAGTCCACTGCTTCACACAGGCCTCTTTCAATGAACGCCAAGACGAACGATCTAATGCGACTCGCATTCATCCCGGACCAGCTACTGTACTGAGATCGGTCTTCCCACCTGGTGAACGGTCGACCAACACTCCGTTTTCCTAAGCGCGGCCTCCACATCAGAACCTAAATGGTGTCCTAATGGCACCTTACTAAAATATAATTACAATCATATCACGTCCAAAAGGTCAAATTTTTATGAGGTCCCGATGGCAGGTTGTCGAGTATCATCAGCGAACGGAAGATACTACTTATTGAGGCCATCTGTGATAAAAGAAATTACTTTACTATTGTCCACTCCAAGTATTAATGCTTTATTTGAACAGAAAACTCAAAGAAAACAAGGCTTAGCCGGGAAGAATGGAAATATTCGTTATATTTCCACTTTTCGGATAAATCCTGCATATTTTTGTAGCGCGTCTGTAATAATATATTAGACTGTCTCCGGGTACAGCGCAACACATTATTGTAAGATCATGTCTACATAAATAATAGTGCCTTTCTAGCTTAGTGAATTTATCATATATTTACGATTACTATTTAATTTGCATTTTTAAATATTACATAAATTTTGACCGCGGCTTCGAATATCTAAAATATATTCGAAGGGAACTAATATTTTATTTCGGGATAAATATCCTAGTATATGGTGTTATAGACACAGGATCATTTTATATTGCGGCGGACCAAGTATTGGCCGGATTGGATATAGCTGAGTGATATACAACCAGCAAGTGTTCAGTGTTATGCCTTATTCAATTAAGCTGTACGTATTGTATTAAAGTGGGTCATTATCCGCCTTTCTGACAGATTTTAGTTCCCATTTCAACAATCGTAGCGTTGCTTGACATGAGAATGACGTAGAGTACAAGAAAAAAAAGAACTATGCCTTATGATTTGGATTAGCGATGAGTGGGTACTACTAAAAGTTCTCGAATAAGTCTATAATTTTTCTGTGAAGTCGTTAACAATCGAGATTAGTCGTTTGTCATCGGCTAACGGCGTGCAGTAGGCGATTGGGTCACCGTTACTATACTCGTACATACTATTAATTACTTAGTGAGTAAGTAATTACAAATGATGGCACAGCTCTATAACAATTGAATATTTAAAAGTCCGTGAGCCACTATGTACGTATGATTGCAGTCATTTTGCGAATGACGTTAATGGGTTATTTTATTGTTTGTGTAGTAGGTAATTAATTCATCGTCTGAGGTAACATTAATTCGTTTGCCCATGTCTAAGACAGGGTCTAATTCGTGATGTGACAATTGCAATGGACGTTCCGTTTTAAATGGTCCGCGGTTGGTAATATTTTTCCTTATGATCATTACTCACATTCAACTTTTTCAATGTATGCTGAAAATGTTTTAGACATTGTGTGCTCGAAATATATAAAACCTACGAAAAAAATATAAAGTAAAATAAATATACAACGAACAAAGAAAGTGCAAAGCGATACTACGTATTATCGAACAGCACCCCGCAAGCGACGTGCGACTCGTGCGTATAGTCCTGAGGAATATAGTTAGTAGTACGTCGATTGTTATTCGAATAGTCATGGCGAGGAACTCGATCGATAACATCGATTTAGTAATCGAGAATCGAATGCGCAGTATCAATAAGCCTTCGTTGCCCTATTTGCTCTCAAAACCTAATTCATCTTGTATCGATCAATACCACTGCCCAAAATCAATGTATGCAATGCCAAAACCGTGCCGCCATATTGAAGAATATGTCGCAATCACTATCCTTGGCCCGCCCGCCACAATGTTAACGGCCTTGTCTTTGAAAATGGCTAATGGATTTATTCTATTCGACTACTACATATATTTAGCCAAATTTCATCCAAATCAGGTTTTTGTATAAGAGAGTGATTACTATTAAACGTACATGGAATATACACAAATGACAAATCCCATCACATTTTTGGAAAAGAATTGCGGGAATAAATTGTTTCTATGTGCCCTCCTTTCCTACACCCCCCCCCCCCCCCCCCCCC
>JAFELO010000837.1:949272-963641 GCA_017140195.1 Eumaeus atala
CCCCCTTCAATCCGCCACCGTAAACTCGCAAACCTTACGAAATGCTTATATAGTATTACGCGAGTGAGATGTACCTGGAGCATGGCACTAACTCGCTTTTGTTTCACTCTTGACACTCGGTTAAAGACGCTCGGCTGATAATCGGATGATCGTGGCGGCCAGAAGTTGCGGGTTCGAATCCCGCCAGGTTTCGCATGTGTTATATGTATTTCTAAAATTATTATCTTAGATATTTACAATTATTAAGTTTACAAAAATATATTAAATTTATTAAATTCGTTGTTCCACAACACAGGTCCTCACGGTAATTAGCACGGGGTCAGATTAACGTGGTGTCCACAGATCATATTATTCAATATATTTACATATGACTATAGGCACTACCCCTTAATAATATTGATCCTTGCCTTGCCGCTTACATAATCCCTTGTGCAGACGCGTGTGTCCGTCATTCGAATTATCCCCTGAGTGTAGTGGCCTGCCCTTCGACACTGCAGCGGGCGGCAATTTGCTACAAGTACCTAGCGCTCATGTAACACGTACCTACTTGTTTTATAGACAATGAGTGTATTTGTGTTGATGTTATAAACGTTTCTTTGGTACGTAGAATTTCTAATTTCATCATTATCATACGGACGACGTCCACTGCTGGACTAAGGCCTCCCCGTAGAGCGCCATATGTCACGGTCCAGAACCGCTTGCAGCATCTGGGACCTTAGTTTAAATAAGTATAATTTTTTACATAATATATCTACTAGCTATGCCCCCGGTTTCACTAGCCTATTTACAAATGAGACATTAAGGTCAATATCAATAATTTTATACTAGAACTACTGCTACAACTGTAGGCGATAGTGCCACGCTGCATTGCAGCCGAATTTAAACACACGATGTCGCCGCCAAGAGACAGCTATGCTCGCAGTCTCTTCCGGTTTCCGATGGCTCATTGTTGGGGAGACGGGAAGGAGGGTACCAAGTCTGTATGACATTTATGCGGGTTCCTATGTGCTATCAAGTCTCCGACATTTAATTTGGCCTCTTATAATTAAAAACAAAAGAAAAGTATTGGTCGGCCATGTTGGTTACGTACATAATTAATGTATTTCACTAAGGGTCCTATATTTAATTTTTTTGCAATTTCATCATTCAAATTAACTCGCACATGAAGATAATATGTTTTTCCAAGCCAATTTTAAGTGAACAGATTAAATTCTTTTTCCAGCAACAAAGCAACTAAAACGAAATATGCTGGAGCAAACGTAGTGGAAGTTCGCAATTATTAACGAAGCTATAGAGCTAGTGATATACCTCTATATGTAGTCTATTCTGAATCGCAATTTCCTGAACGTTCGATGCAACGTGTCGGCTCTATACCTAGGCTGTGCACGCCTGGTACATACGCCATGAAAAATGGTCTAGATTTACGAGAGCTATTAATAATTCTTTCTAACGGTTTTATGTTCAAAATGAATAGGTACTTGGGACACATTTTCAACTTTACATTTAAAATTGTTGAATAAAAGCGGACTTTAATGATGAAATGGAATAATATAGGTTACATTTTGATGTCTTAAGAATGTTACTCATTACAACAAAACTACTTTTACGGATTCTATCGCGGTTTATTTAATTATTTAACTAGCCCGACGTTTCAGCAGCTTTACAGAAACCATGGTCATGGGTAGTCCATAGGTTAATAAAAATACTTCACCTGCGGCGTCAATCGTGAAAATTACAGATGACAGAGATCAAAGATAAACCATGAACATCATACTTACGAAGAATAACAACTCATCGTCATCTTTTTCCTTGTTTCCTTAATTTCGATTAGTTTATGGAAGCAAAATGAATTTTAATAAATAAATATGCAAGTAAACCTTGCAATTGTTAAAATTCATTTTGCTTCTATAAAGCGAACACTACTTTTCTTTCGTTTTTAAGTATATGCGGCCAAATGAGTAGTCGGAGACTTTTGGCGGGTACAATCTATTGGTCAAGGATATCCAAGTCAGATGTGCCCTTGTATAATATATGCCTTAAATAGAGGAGAACACATCGATTTCATTAAAAATAGTTCGTCTCTACAGATATGAAACGAAATTCTTGCTCTTTCTATCTCTACTAACTTATACATTCCTTTTAATTAAGCCTCGTTTTCGTGACTATCTCATCATAAAAGCCTTGTTTCAATTATGTTACTACCAACATGAGGCGGTTTCTGACACGCGTACTCCAAAACGCGCACCCGTTAATTAGTTCATAGCTTATCTCTGCACCCTAAAAGTATCCTACCTGTTAAATTTAAATTTGAAATTAAGATGAACTGCTGAATTTCTACTATCAGCACTGTTTTAAGTATATATTTTATTTCTATTAATTACTGGCATACGTTTAGTCCTATCCTCCATACTATATCCATTCTAAAATATTCACGATTTTCCATACTATTTTACTTATGAGACTCTTAAAGGAAAGGGTCCTTCTCGGGTCTCGAAAATAAAATGTGGGAATTGTGTAACGGCGGACATTTGCTACATCACCAACTTAGCCACTGGATAAACTTTCTCGCGGGCAAGCGAATAATAATTTTATTGTAAGAATTTTTTTTTTATTGTTTTAAAAATTTTGGTTGCTACAACTTTACACCAACAGCGGTAAACATCTTTGTTGTTTTAAGAATGAACGTTTACATTTTTAAAACGGCAATGGCGCAAGCAAAAATAAAAACTACAGGTCCACAATGAAAGCGCAGAACAAAGCTGGTGGCTCTTTACTCACCTATTTGTAAGTTCGCGCTGTACGGTCTAGTTTACCCACTCGACACAAATTCACCCAGGCATTGAACAAAGTATAAACGAGGGAGCGGGGGAGGGTTATATAGCTCCATACATAATTTTTATAAGACCTTTGCTTTCAATATCGTGATAATGATAATAGATTGTATGTTGTTACAATTTTAAGGAGTCTTTCTTCCGCTAGATATAAACTCTCGAGGTCAATAATAATAATAATAATAATAATAATAATAATAATAATAATAATAATAGTAATAATAATAATAATATTATGTCGCAGAATGAATGTCGAAACACAATTTATTAGGATCATTGTTGATTTTTATTAAGTTACAATAACGCCATCTATCGGAAAAGTCGACACTACTTGATCTTTGCTTGGATGGGGTCGACACAGGGGATTCGTGACCCACCATGGTTCAAGCTTTGGCGTGACGGTGGGGCTCAGTAGCCTGGAGTGAACCCTGACACCATTCTTTTAATTTTTACTTGGTAGATGCGAGAATATAGACTAAAGTATCATCGCATACTGCCCGGGCGATACTTACGCGGGTGAAGCCGAGGCCGCGGCTAGCAAATATATAAAACGTATTTTATTCGACGCCATATTCAGACTCGCGCCATGACCGCATCACTTGTGGAGTTATGATTGTTTCTGTCCGGCACGTTGTGGTACTTAGGGCCGCAGAGCGGGCACCAGCCCGATTTGAAATTCCATTAAAGTTGAGCGTTTATGTCCGTTACGGACACTTCATTAATTTTCACACAAATGAACGTTCGAGGCTCTATGAATATCTAATCATGAATAGAAAAGGAGGAAAATTAAATTCCTTTTAGTTTTTTATGTATGATTACTTTGACATTTTGTGTGACAATGATTTCGTGAAGGGACGGAAATGAGTTACTGGTGTAGCAATCATGTTTTGCTACTTAAATACTTTTATATAACAAATTGTCACAATTGGTGCCCAACGTAAATAATTAGTAGAATAAAAATTACATTGTACCATTTAAATAATTGTTCTTAGTTTCTACCAGTAATTAGTTTTTTCATATTAAACATCTCATGTTTTGAAATAACATAATTTAAATGTCTTTCCCACATTCGTAATCAATATATTTGAAATTATTATAGTAAAATTAAGAATTTAAAGATATTCTTTTAACAGAAAATTAAAGGTAGGTTCTGACTTTGATATTTATCACATTATGTATTTAGATATTAATGTTATAATTTAAAGTTGCACTATTATCAAACCAAGTGTACATTGAGGTTATAAATTGTTTTAAAATGTTAACTTGTCATAATATTAATATTTTTGAATAATAGGAATATCACTTTGAAATTATTTGAACAATTACTTGATAAAAAGTATTTTGTAATATTAAATTGTTAATTCTGCAATATTAATATAATTGAACAGGAATTTTGCTTTGGTTTGCTTGCAGGATGTAATTTTAATTCTTAAAAAACGGTATTTAAGTGATAAAAGAATTTTAGTTGTAGCTCTAAATATCAACTTATAATTTATACAAATTTTATTAGTGTATTACTCCATTTTTAGGTATAACATTTTCTTGTGTACGTGTTGGTAAGGGAATCATAGAATGTTATACAATGTTAAATTTGCATCCTTGCCTAAGGCTGAATTAGAATATGAAATATGAGTTAGAAATAAAATTAAAACTATTTTAGAGCTAACGCATAACACTTATAACTTAATGAAGGCTGAAGAATTTGTTGGCTCACTTATATCACCGTTTATGCAGATTGGATTTAGGATATAAAAGATTGTATTATGGAATATTTCAGGTATTGAAGTTATCAGGATGTGCTATCCATGATTAAATGTTTTCTCTTTTAGCATGTATTGATACATGTGGTGTTGCTCTACAACACTACTTGGTGCATTGTCTATATGCATTATTTTGGGGATGTTCATCTGTATTACATCCTTAATATATCATGAAAGAGTTTATGTATTGGAATACCCTATAGCTTTGTATTTACTTAGTAGCTGTGAGTAAGGTCCATAGTGATCTTATCTCGGTAGTAGCAATTACGTTTTGCTACTTAAATATTTTATAAAAAAGTATATATGTCGTCTCTGACTGTAAAGCTTAATGTTCTGTGTTGAAGAAATGTCACTCTTTTTCCTTTTGGTTATGTTAAGGTCGGATGTATTTGGGATGGCTGACGCTATCCGCCACCACCAAATGATAATTAATTAGTTTTTTATTTTCCATCGGGAACCTACATATTCGTGTCACAATGCACGAATTATTATTTCATATAAAAGGATCTCAACTCCTTTTTCTTTTCCCTTTTTAAATTTGAATATAATATGAAGATATCATGTCCGCATAATCTTGCACTATTGGATATAAGGAATGAAGAACAATCACAAGCAAACAGCGGATTGATTTATAAAACATAGAAAGGCCCATCCAATTTGCAGCCGGGAGTCTCGGACAACAACCCAGATAAGACTTCATACCCTCAATTTTTTACGAACCATTGTCAAAACAGGATTTATTCATTTGTTCGTTCCTTGTGGTATCTTAAGTTTGTCCATGATTGTGAACGTGGAGAGACTGCGATGAATAAGTGTATCTAAAAGTTTTATAAACCTCTAATAACCCCCATTGTTGATTCTTTTTTATATAATAAATTGTCACACAGGAAAGTAGGGAAGTAAACTATTTGATATCACAGAATTAATAAACAAACTAATTGACTTCACCAATGAGGCGTGGTGGCGTAGTGATGCTTCTGATGACACGAGCAATCGGAGATTACGACAACGCCTATAAACATCCACAATTACTATACCGATGCGTTGCCCTCCTTTTCTTCACCTCCACCCAAAATGGGGATATTTTGTGTGAGGTTGGTACGATTAACTACCGGTCAATATATTGAATATTTTATTTTGGTTTTTTAGATAGTATAGCCCATAGCGTCTGCTCCAGACGTGCAATTGGAGGCTTCTGACGACTGTTGCGTTGTCCACCTTTCCTCCTCCCCTCCAACGATCCTTTGCTTACTCAGAAACCACACGAAATGCGATAGCTCAGCTGTTACATTTCGAGGGTGTCAGATGAGCGAGTGGTAGCCGCCCGGTCGTGCCGGCTGGAATTCAGCATTCTTACGAATAATATCGCTTATGGACATTGTAAACTTCGCCGAATTTCGTGCAATTATTTTCAGAAAGTATGTAAGATCATGCTTGCGATACTGGCACGCGAGTTTGGTACAATTAAAATGTTATTCACATACATATCATGTAACTTGGACAATATACATACATATCATGTAATTGGCTTAAACAAATTTAGTAACAAATGTTAAAACACCGAAATTACTTAAAACGGTGTTTGTAACGTGAATGTATTGCGGCGATGTCAGCCGTGAGCGGTTGTACAGACTTTTTTAAAGAGATGCAGTCAAATTTAATTATTACCAGGATCGCTTATTACATGTATAAAAAATCACTGTTTGTATCTTTACTATTGCACGATCAGTATTGATTTTCAGTACACCTGATTAATGGTTCGCTTGGTCCTGTTTATAAATAGCCATCAGGCGACGCACACGCTCGGACGCACATGAGCGCTGATCAAACATTTACTTACCGAGCCGTGTGTAGCCGAGCCACATACAGCTTCTGCTCTTTTTAGTTCAAGAGCTGGTCGACATTTTATATAATATCTTTGAGCAGTGTAAGACAGTTAGGTGGCTCGTAACTTTCAGTTAGTTATACCTAAGTAAGTGCTTGTTTCACAGGCCACAACAATGATAGTAATGGTAGTCTTAGCCAGATTTCGGCAACAGTGGCCATCTCTATTAAAAAGAACCACCTATGCAATAGTAGTACACATTTGTTTGCGCAGACACAATTTCATTATATATTTCCTCATACTCCTGTTACGTTGAGATGGCAAATTGACACGAGCCGAAAGAAACCACGGACAAAACCGATTAACGTGCTCCTAAGTCTAATAAAACTTTTTGTGTGGTCGCGGTATTCGAATATGGGACACCGTGTCTGTGACAGAACATGCTTACCACTAGACTATGAGGCTACTATACTAGTGCTAACTAGATAGTCGATATTTTGTTTAAGCACCACGTAAATGGGACATAATAATTACTTCTAACAAACCGTGGAAGCCTAATTTGTAATTTATTCGCCACTTAAAATCCTAATAGGCTGACGGGGCTTTAAAACGAGCAGAAACCTGTAAAGCCGCCATCTGTCCATACGATCAGTGGACTTTTATTTCTACTTTACTGTATAAAATAGTTATTTATCCAGAAAAGTAGTTATATTTTCATATTTAGTCACAAACCTGTACTAATATTAACTTGCCTAGAAATCTTTACGCTGCAAGTCGTGCCTCTACATGATCATATACTTGCATGATTCTGCAGTAAAGGCTTTGTCAATACAAGTATTTAAATTTAATGGGGAACTTCCTAGTTCTGGATCGAAAGTATAGTTCATCTTTGGAGAGTGAACGCCCCGGTCTTCTAGTCCCATCAGACAACTTCTACAAAAGTTCCAGAATCGAGAGCGGCTTTAATGCAAACTTTATAAAATTATCGAAGGCTTCAAGGAACTATGAAAAGATCGCGATTACCACTAGGATTTTATATTTATATCTTTTCGGTAAAATTTATATCTTTTCGGTAGAAAAACTATTTCTACCATATGATTTTTTACCTGTAACATTATATTATATCAACCATATACAGGCAAGAAGTACATCTACATTCAATGGTCCCTAATATCTTTGTTCTTACCTTTTATTTCGGAATAATTTTGTAACATTTATCTTGTCTGTGGCAGACCCAAACTACATATTTGAGTATAAATTGAGTTCGTATCAGTAATTTGCTAACATTTCCTTTTGTACTCATTCTGCCGCCAGGTGAGCCTCTCGAAGTTTCCAGGCGGTGTGTTCCCCGTCACAGTCACGTGTCCGCCGGCGAGGGCAACGACCTGAAAGGAACACTCATAAATATTCAACGTTGACAACCTGCGCCGTTATTGCATTCGCTTTACCTGAAGTCTGAACATTTTTACATGTACTTTATGCGCCATTTCATTACTATTACCATGGCCATAATACAGCTTCCATGGGCAAATTACAACATGTATGTATTCATGTTGTAGGTACTGAATTTGATTTTCGTGTTCGACTAGCAGTCCGTACTGGCTTCGCATAGATGTTTCACAAAATACGGCAAATGTTCATTGACATTCCTACTTTTGTAAACTAAAAAATCGTGTAAACGTTACAATGTTAAATTATTAAATATATGACTGGATACCTACCGTCTGTCCGGACAACAGATGTCAAAAATGTAGCTGCAATATAAGGATTTACTTTGATTTGTTTTTATTACCTTTAGTTATGTTATTGAAGTTTTCACAAAGATCTATAAGAGATTTAGAAAATTTTGTATGGCTTATGTTTGTGACAGATAATATCGGATTTGTTGGTAAAATATTTTTTCAAATCGGTCCAGCAATTTTATAGCCAACTAAATAAAAAACAAACAAACAAAAAATGTAATTACTACTTACTACTTAATAATATTAGTGTAGATTGTTCTCCGTGATTTTATGTAATGGTGAGGATTTCAATGTACAATAAATAGTCGGAAATACATTAATAAATTATTAATCTACACCAAATAGTTAGGTCTGTATGTATATAGGGTCCTAGGGGTGAAAGTAAACATACGACAGGCACCTAACACAATTATAAGCTAAGTGAGGTGGTGAGTATCAGCGGTTAGGTACTTACAGAACAGTCTAAAACAAGTACAAGCGGATAAACCCTAGTGGGTATATAATACGCCGTGGCACCCTGTACTATTATTTATCGTGCTTTTAATTTAAAAAAAAAGTTACTGTCATTGCGCAACTTGTTGTAACTGTTTTTAATATAATCTTTGTAAAAAATCAAAGCGCGCGGTCGAAATAATCAGGCCAGTGCGACTGACTTGACCGAGGGTTCCGTACTAACGGAAGTTACGTTTATAAAAGTACATCTATACGTACAGACGCACAACATAGTGATCCTATAAGGGTTCCGATTTTTAACCATTAAAGTACGGAACCCTAAAGTGTGTGAGATGTGAAATAGTTTCGTCCGAAATCTAGAGTAAGTAATTCCAGCGTAACGCTTTACAACGTTTACGAGGCGCCCATTGGTGGGAAGGAGGAAAGGAAGACAAAGCATTGACTATTATAAAGATGTTAATTAAAAAAACGGGTTACATTGCTTACTTACTGGATACGTCTCCTGCATTCACTTTTGATTCGATCATGACTAAACTCCAACCGCGTGTCGAAGCTGACGTACAATTATTTTGAATCTATATCGAATTAATTAAGGCTCCAGATTATCCTATAAAATATTCTGTGTACATACGTTGCATTCGTAACAAGGCTTTACTTAAGCGGTTTCGTTTAACAAGCTTACTGCTTAGCTTTAGAAATAAAGTTTGTACCAGGAATGTTTACATCGATTTAGCTTATTAGTAATAGTATTAACATACATAGCTACTAGCGATCCACACCGGCTTCGCCCGTGAATAAGAGTCGTCAAGTTACACACTAAAACCTTCGTCGAGAATAGCTCTATCCATGGGTGAAAAACTCGCGAAAAACCGTTTCGATTTTGCGAAAATCGATTACATACTGACAGCTTTTGGGGACGACGTTTTATAATATGTACCTGTAGAAAGGGTCACCGTTTTAGCCATCAAACTTAAAAATCAAACTTGATGTTCCCCTAAGTTACGTAGTACGACACTGATACTTACACAGCCATTTTTTTTGTCAATCTGCTTGTACAGGGTAAACTCTGGAAGGAATTGACCGATTTTGGTGGAACTCTCACTGAAACATATAGAAGTTTGTAAGACAGGACACTTGCTAAATTTTATTTCCAAAACGACTTGTCCAGCCCCTGTTGTCCACTGGAGAAGCTACGATGTATCGACTCCACTTCTCTCTATCTCTCTCCGTCTCTTTCTTTCAGCTATAGCTGGTTCTACTGAAATAATGGTTGACTAATGTAGCGTGCAGAACGCATTCACTATTTGATTTCGTTCAATTATTTCTCATCTCGGTCAAATGCTATTTGTCAATTAATGTTGTTACTTCTGTACAACTTATTTTCAACTTTACGAACAACCTTTTAATGGCTACCGACGCCCATGAACATCCGCATAATTACTATGCCGATGCGTTGCCCTCCTCTCCTTCCCCAAATGGGCCATTGGATAACCTAATATAATGTTATAACTGTATAGCAGCCAGATGTACAAGAAGGTATGTACAACAGGTAACTATACAACGAGATATGAGATTGTATACTTCGGGACATGGTTGGTATAAAACTATGTAACTAATAAAAATGCGAGACATGAAGATTACTTTCAGATTAAACTGCATATTATCGATAGAAATTCGCTCAACCAAAGGTCAAAGACCCCGGACGCGTCAGCCGTACCGGGCGAGTAGCGGCCGCCCTGTCTTTGTAGCTGTATTGTAAGAACTAATGTTCTTTTTTTGCCTTCGATGGCTCTTTACTTTACATTACAAATTGGTATTTTTCCTGTCTAGGAAATCGTATAAGTAGTATAAATTTCGAAGAGAGATCTAATTTTAGGCACTTATTCTTTACATATTCGGAATCAGGAATGGAATGCGCTCTGACATTATATTCAGTGTCTTACAAAACACCCTTCATATCTGCAGTTCTTAATCAAGAGGATCACAAAATGACATACATTTTAGTGTAATATTAACTAAAAGCCTATACATCTATTCGTTTGCAGGCGGCTTATGTACCAGGTAAGGGGGCTCCGAGTATTTTCAGGACTGCAGCGCTTTCATCGTTCCAATTAGGGCAGCAGACGGTAAATTTCAGCGACGAAGCACCCTCATTTACCCTGGAGCTATAATTAGTTATGAAGCTGGAATTTAATCTCAAAGCTTCATACTTTTACCAAACCTATTTTCCACCTCCATTACGAGTATGTGTTTCTTCTTTATAGAATAGGGGAGCAAACGAGCGATCGGACCCTTTTTACGACTATCGACGACAATGAACATCCGCATAATTATTATGACGATGCGTTGCTCTCGTGACACCGCCCCCCAATGGGCCACCTACTCACAAACCTAACGAAACGCGACACTGAAGATGTCACTTTAGGGCGATATTATGTGAGTGATGGCATGGCACTATCTCTTCCAAGTTGCAAGGGTAAGGTATTTATAAACATTTTAAGACTAGCAACACGTCCTAGCCTCGCAAGGGTATTTTACAAAATCTTTAAAATATAAATATGAATATTAACGGCCCTTCTACAGATAGGCCCTTCATTACTGGTGGTGGTGTCATTATGCATAACGTGTACTTTGTCATACTCCGTGGAACTCTACTTTGGATCATAAATAACGTGATAATGTACCGTCTACGCTATAAGCTTAAGGATTTTTGCACACACCTCGGGTTGCACATCGAAGCTTAGCTTCTTTCTTTCTTTTCTTCTTCTTTCGGTTTCTTTTTTTTTTTAAATATTCTATCGCCTATATTCTTTAGGGTTTTTCCTATCGATCTAGTAGTTCCGCAGCACATTCAATGCAAACAAAGAGACAATCTAATCTTTTGTAATTCAATTAGATACTAGGCACCTGTAATATAACTGATAATAGAATAGAACTAAAACGCTGTTAATATGTGTAATATATTGTTTCAGACACCATGTCATGGACACGGGCTAGTTTTTTCGTAACCCTTTGGACTCTTCTGATAATCCACACCCTGGCTAGAGCAGAAACGGGTAAGCATTTGGATTTCAATATAATTTTTGCACATATTCAAGTGTTAAGACGAAACTGTTACATAGTTTGATCACCAATTTAAATTGTCTAGTGATGGGCGAACACTCACAATCATCAAAAAAAAAAAGACTCGTTCCTTTAGAAGGTTCTATACTCTTGCAAATGCGTATAGTTTTAGTTAAACTAGTAATGGATATATAGTTTACACAAACATAAAAAATATCATGCTTTGTTTTCAAATTACAAGTAATCTCTCGCTCGGACTGCTTAGCTCTTGTTTTACAACTACCAAGATTATTCTGACTTCTAATGTCGTGCAAACTATATATTACTCCCTGCGCCCCGCAGTTTCACCCCTGCAATTTTCGACAGTGTGAAAATATCGAGATAACTAGCTCAAAGCACTTGATGAATATTTACTGCTTATATTTATAATATTAATAAAAAGTGGAAGTTGTATAAAAATCGCATTTATTTATAAAGTGATATAATGATTTTTTCAATATTACTAGCTGCGTCCCGCACGTTCACCCCTGCAATTTTCGACAGTGTGAAAATATCGAGATAAATAGCTCAAAGCACTTGATGAATATTTACTGCTTATATTTATAATATTAATAAAAAGTGGAAGTTGTATAAAAATCGCATTTATTTATAAAGTAATATAATGATTTTTTCAAGAAGTGACAATAATCTCCATCAGCTATAACAAGTTGAAGTATACTTTACCACCTATTTTCAGACGTACCGAATATATTACATAGAAAATATCTCATAAAAATCTTAGCTGTTCAATTACAAAGGCTGTGGCACTAATTGTAACTAGCGGTCCGGCAGATTTTGTCCTGACCGGTAGCGCTACCAATCATGTCAAATAGTTGACAATCGAGGAGTTCCTTGAAAGATCCACACAAAATGTCACCCGAATCGGTCCAATGAGCCTTGAGAAAAAACGATTTGTGACAGAAACCGAAAAATCACAAAACAAATATTTTTTCCTCCACTATACAAGTAATTAATTATAATGTTTTGTTAGTATAAACCTTATTGAATACATTTTCTGAATAACAGAAAAGCCGCATCAAGATCAGTTACGCTTAAAAGGAGAAAGCTTAGACACACGCGGAGAGCTATATTTTAATATTTTAAACTATTACTATCATACATTATCAGAGTAACTATATTTTTTCTGAATAAGCATTGTCGCATCCAGTAAATACATGGGTGCACGTATAGACATACATGAGTTGCCCTCGACGCCGGGGCAACCGCAGATTAGTGCACTTCGTTCGAAAGTACCTTGTGAAGATGTCTCGCTGTTGAGGTGAAACGTTCTTCGACTGCGCTGTATGTAAATATATTGCTTTTTCACATGACGTGGCGAGCATTCACATGTCTGCTCGTGTGTTAGGAGAAATGTGACAATTGGGAGACAATAAACTGAAATGAATTTATCAAATAAATACTGTGTAATACAGATTGTTACTTTTAATGTTATAAACAGGACAAACGAACAGACAAAATCGTTTGATGGTTACCAACGCTTATAAACATCTCGATACAACCCGGTTATGCAGTTATGCTTTTCTCTGAATAACTTCAGGGGGTGATATAAATTATTGCAGAAAGACAGTCTCGTATACTTCTGTAGGAGAAAGAGAGAGATGTGCATATTTTATTTTACATTTGTGTATATAGAGGACTTAATTTATTTGTCTGTTCACTTATTAAATCTTATTTACGCACATTTGACTTGGCACCCCCTGCACTATGAGATTTAGATATACCCGCTCCCCCTTCCATTATCTCGAGTGAAATTTGTATAAAATATATATTTCTGAGGTAAACAGGTAGTTATGTTAGCATCACCGATCCCTACTATAAGTGTTAATGCTTACACAGCATATTTTATGTTCACAGGCGTATTGTGTTATATGTGAACCGGGAACGTCTTGACGACGGATTTACATTTAACGTGATGGTCATTCAGCTAGAGCATCCACATCTGTTCAGTTGTCTCAATAATATAAGTTGAAACAATTTAGAATCCGAATCTTTTGAATTGTTTAATTAAGTTTAAATTTAAATAAATATTATAATTTTTAAAAAGTTATTTCTCGGTCCCGGAAACTTGGCTAGGTTGTAACTTGTGCTTCACTCTAAATTTATTTGGAAAAATACCTTTGTTTTGAATTTCTTAAAAATATACTTTGTGAAAGTAAATCTTAAACAATTCATTTATAATACAATTTAATCCACTGGATTTATTATAATATGTAAAGGCAAGTGTCTAGCTTAATAAATTTATTGCGCGAAAGCTCGACGATATGACCTGTGAGGTTCGCAGTTTGGCGTAACTGCTGCAATCACTGCACTGTGGCCACACGATTTTCATGTGGCTTTAACCATTGGATAGACCTTTTTTCTCCGGAGGTGAACTTTTGCTGTGCAAGCGCAAAGAAGCCCACTACAGCTTCATCGTTTTGCTATGAGTGCTCGTCTGGCGACGAGACTAGATTTAGGGTCGAAAGGGAGACCGAGTCCCTCTCTCCCACAGATGGGAGATATACATCCCGATATGCGAGTGTATGTAACAGCTAACTTAACTATTATTATCATGGCCAGAGGGACCGAGGGGTCCCTCCTCCCCCGACACTGACGTGAACGTTTCGTTCATGGAGAGGATCATGACCGGGGGGGG
>JAFELO010000837.1:963647-997288 GCA_017140195.1 Eumaeus atala
GGGGGGGGGGGGGGGGCGTAATAATAATATCTGTGGACTTATCACACCACGTTAGCTTAGCCCTGTGCTAAGTACCGTAAGGACTTGTATTACAGTTACTAGACGGAAATATATTTAATATTTTTTTATAAATTTAAGAAATTTTATATATTTAAAATTTTTATTATAGAAATACCTATAAAAACATTCATGACCTAGGCGGAATTCGAACCTCTGGCGTAACACGCGGACTAACTGAGCCAGCCGTCTAAATAAAAAATAATAGTATATAAATCAACATAACCCAAAATGAGCCAAATTGAATATTTAATCTATCTATGTAATTTTGATAAAATATATAATATGCTTGAAATCGTTGCCAAGGCTGGTTCGCCTGCTCCTGCCACGTCACATACAGAATATACGAATATATTGCCGCCTATTTCAAAAGACAAGTCGGTCACATATACATAAAAAACAAGAAATGTAGACGAATGGAGAACATCCTTTTTAGCCGGTTATGAGTACTTCACAATCATCTTAATTGAGAAAATCGAGATTTCAATTTTTTTCCTTTAAATCTGCAGAAACTGAACCGACTACTACAACATCAACAACCAAGATCATCTCAACGACCGCAACCCCGACGGTGTGGACCACTTCCTGGGAAGTGGTCACCTTGAATGAAGGTCAGGCTATACAGAAGGCTCTCCAATATCTCCTTCAACAACGGCATCCCGATTGGGGGTGGGGTAACGATACGCACCACGTAATGCTGACACTTCAGGTAAGATCTACGGGTATCTTAGTTTTGTTGCCGTCTGCTTTTCAACATATATATTTTTTTAAAGCATAAGGGAGCAAACGAGAAATCGGTGTCCTTTGATCACTTTGACACCCATGATTGTTACGCTGATGCGTTGCCTCCTATTATCCTCCCAATGGACCACCGGCTAATCACAAACCGCACGAAACACGACAGCGACGCTGTCACTTTACGCCGCTATCAAATGAGCGAGAGGTACTTTCTCGATCGTGCCGGCCCAATTCCGTTGCATAGGACGATGCAGTATCATGCACCACGCATGGCACTGCCTCTTCCTAATAACAGTTTGCAATATGTTTTGCCAAACCGCGACACTCGCAACTTCACTAACTATTAACAGTTAACATATATCCTCCTCCTAGAGTCGTGTCCTTCAATATTAAGGATCGTGACCTGTACAAAAGATTTTGTGAAGAAATCTGTGCCAATGGGTTCGATCTTCGGCAGCATGTACGGCATCAGTAACAGTAGAGAATGTAGCGCGGATCTGATCGGTCCAGCGCATATGGCTCCATTCGCGTGAATCCATCCAATTTGCCGGTGACCATTAACCTTTACAAGTTCACACCCTTTCCTCTGCCGATGTGAGCAAATAAATCGATTATTCGCTTCATATAGATAACATATATACTGCTGCGATAACAGGTCCCAGCACTAAGGCATAGCGTTGACCATTACTATGGAGAAGTACGAAATATGGAGGGGCGGGCCCGGGGTGTCACGGATATCGGCAGGGAGTTGTATTTTTTTTAATGACTGCGTTATGCTGACGAAGTGGCTGGTACAGCTTCACCGGTTACTATAAGACACGTCGGGCGACGGAAGGTAATTGTGATCGCTTGTCCAGTCGTATGTGCTTACCTGTCCACTTACCACTCGCCGCTACAGCTACGTGCCGGGCCCTGTAAGTCACTGACGTGTATTGGCGATGTTGTCACTGATGTGTATTGTCAACACGATGTTGACTTGAAATCTCATTAGCGCTGGCAGAATTCATTGTACATTATTACAACAATACTTATAATTCAATCTCTATTCTTTATGAGGGGTTATTAAAACATCAGCACGACTTTAGCAATAGATAGCTAACATTATATACGACAAGTATTCTCCTTTATCCTTTGACCATATTTCAAACCATAAATGTTTCTGGGACTTATGGATTATGTTCAATGGTAATTTTGCAGTTGGCTAACAATACGGGCAAGGAGATAGAGCAACAGGGACTGGAGATGCAACTTTCCGCCAAGCAAATGGAGATTGAAATACTGCTTATGATGTCTAAGTATGTAAATTACAAAGTAACAACAGTTTTTTTAAATGTCCGATGTATTTTTTTTTTTCAAATCTGAACTTACGCTGTGGAAGCGAAGAGAAGTCCAATATAGCTTCCCCTTCCAACAGGATTAACCAATGTGAATCAACCCTCTTTTATAGCTAAATTTGCCTCCAAAATAAGAATGTATAAACTATAGATATTATCGAGAGGAACAAAGAGAATGTAATTAGTAAAGTAATCAGATTGAATGCCTGTTATAGGTCTTCCTTTAGCGGTGTACTTTGTCTGAAGTATACAATGAACCCTTATAACGGTATCATTATGAACTTCTTTTAAAGTATAATTATACTTCAATGAATTATATTTGTATAGGAACAATATTACCTTTTGAAAGTTAAATTCTACGCACACGTTTATCGCTGAATACGTGTTACTCTCTGGAGCTCAGTTGCCGTGATTACTTATGTATGCTATAAGTATAATTAATTGTAATTCTAATATTGAAACAAAAAAAAAACTCTCTGACTGACGGATTAACGGACTGTTGAGATAACTGGACGCTCAAAATTCGGCCGGTACCTATAACCCAGGCTACGCGAGGGTTTGAAGCTTTTTTGCCGCACAGGATGAAACAGCAGAAAAAAATTGTGTGAGTTACTCTTGTCAAAACCGCGGCACACATCTAGTTAAATAATAATAAGTATGTCATTGATACACAGACACCATGAGTCGCCGCCCCCCTTAGGGCGTCTCGCTGCCTACACCCTCGCTCTTGGCGCTCTATGCAAGGACCCTCGCTCCTTCCACGGCAAGGATCTGGTGACGGCACTGCTGCACCGCGAGCAGCCGCATGACCTGGAGTTCGCATATGCGACGCTGGCCGCCTGCTCGTCGGCCGCGCACGTGCGCCGACGACACATCAGACGTCTCCTTGACATCGCTAATGCGGCCGCCGATCATAGTCTGGGTGAGATAGTAGTTCCTCTTTACTATGTGTTCAATACAAAAGGATCATTCAATCAGAGCATTTGATCATTGAGAAATATTTCAAGAAATTTACATAACTTATGAAACCTAAATTCTTCTTACGTTCGTTTACTATATTCTATCTATCCATGCTTTCGGTTACTAGGGATAGAGTTTTGGCATATTTCGTATGGAATTTATGCCAAAACTCTATCTTCGGTAACCAAAAGCCTCA
Source organism: Eumaeus atala (assembly GCA_017140195.1). Taxonomy (NCBI): domain Eukaryota; kingdom Metazoa; phylum Arthropoda; class Insecta; order Lepidoptera; family Lycaenidae; genus Eumaeus; species Eumaeus atala. Next base: position 966,933 of record JAFELO010000837.1, read on the forward strand.
AGGATAGTGACAGAGATAATGTAGAAAACACCTTTAGTTGTCCACTAACGACAACTAAAGGTGTTTTCTACATTCAACAACCTTTAGTTGAACACTACCGACAACTAAAGGTGTTTTCAACTTTCAACAACCTTTGGTTGTCCACTACCGACAACTAAAGGTGATTTCTACATTCAACAACCTTTAGTTGTCCACTACCGACAACTAAAGGTGTTTGCTACATTCAACAACCTTTAGTTGTCCACTACCGACAACTAAAGGTGTTTTCTACATTCAACAACCTTCAGTTGTCCACTACCGACAGCTATACACATCCGCATAGTGGTTTCGCAGATATGCTTCATCCCGTTCTCCCAGTTTGCAAGAGACTGTGGGCCCATTCACAGTGGACTAGTTCCTAGGACCTTCGGTCTAGAGAACAATTTCATCCGTCTTTCATCGAAATTGATTGAGTAGTAGTGACAAGAGGACAAACATACACGTTAAATACACAGTCCAAACTGCTTTTATCAGATAATTCAGTTAGTGTGGCTAAATACAAAACATCATTAACAGGAGCAACCTAGTCATCATAGGGTTCTACGATGAAAGCCGACAATTTGAATAAACCTTTGCTGCGGCTTTGCAAATGCTACCTCAAAAGGCCTATCTATGTTTAAGTTTTAAATTGAAGGTTAATGGACGCGGACATCAGATCAATGATAGTCTCGTTCTATAAATTTCTCTACACCGTTTTTGATGTTTTAAAATTAAAGACCTGAAGAATGGATACGGCGAGTTTTACCACGACATCAAACATCGCGAATCAACTCCATGGAACGTTTTTTTGTTTTAGTAATGCGTATCATGTAGACATACAGATGAAACAAGACACTGCTGCATAATATGTAACTAAGCCCAACTAGTACTTTACTTCACTAACGATGTATATTAATTCAATAAAAATAAATCACATACAATATAACCGAAATCATATTTTTATTTTATTTCTTTATTGTTAATCCTAGTTTCCATCAGATATTATTCTAGTACAATTAACCATGTACACAATGAGCTTAAGAATATAGAATTAAAAATAAAAACTATCAAATAACAGTCGCCTAACCTGAATAACAGTGGTTCATCGCGCACCGCTAACTTGTAACACCGCGAAACTGTGCTACGAGTGAGTGTAGCTCCACTTGCCTGTGCTACGTAGGATATTGTTGAACACATAATCTTAACAGACAAGTGACAACATCAACTATACTTCTCTATCAAAAATGTTTAAATATTTTGTAATTTCTTTATTTGCATATGTTCCAGATACAATTTCAATGGTGATATTGGCACTGCGGTGCGTGGTGCAGGACCACCGCCACCGCAGCCTGCTGCACTTCGTGCGGCGGCCGATGGCAGGACTCGCCCGGCAGCAGCACCCCGACGGTAGCTTCGGACTACTCACAACAACCGCTCTCGCTATTCAGGTCATTTTCCATTTCAATATTTTAAAGACACTTTAGGGGCGGCTGGTCCGTCTAACGCATGTCGCATTGTATTCATCTATACCGGCTGCAATTCTATCATCTGCTAAGACAACGCAGCTATGAAAATTTGGTAACAAGTCCAAGCTGCCTTTGGTAAAATTGTACAAAAAATCCTTTCAAAGTTTATAGTTCCATATTTTAACATTGAACTTGTAATGTAGTCATAGTATAAAGACGAAAGTAGTATAAATATTACTTTGTCTTCATTAAATCTCTGTACGTAGCGGATGCGTTTATTAAGATCCTTAATAATAATCCAGATTTAACAGTGTGTACGTATTTTTATAGTACTTCGGGATAAACGAGAAATCGACTACCGACGCCCATGAACATCAGCAATCAATTACATTGCCGATGCGCTGCCCTCTTCATCTCACCCCCAATGGGCCACCGGCTATTCACAAACCACATGGGTCGCGACACCGAAGATGTCACTTTACGTCGGCAGCATGTGAGCGCAGTGTTACCTCCCCGGTTGTGTCGGCCCAATTACGCTCTAGTGCCGTACTGCTCTATATACCACCGCTGTAACACATACACCGCTGTAGTGCAGTATGACACTACCTAGACGGTATATGACAAATGGCCATGTGACGAATATAGACTAAAATGCCAGCCGAGGCAAGCGATGTTGTGATTTACACGTAAACGTTGAGTACTACATATATAAGTAGCACCTATAGAGCTTACCTCATCTCGCATTTCATTATAGTGTGTAGGTATATTTGTTACATTAATTTAAGACAGTAACAAGGGCACCGTTATTCAGGTTTATGGTTACGGGATTCAAATATTATTTCACAAAAATCATATAAAATGATGATTTTAAAGACGCATGGGAATCGTTTATGGTGAATCCGATTTTTCTGACAAATTCCAAATTAAAAATATTCTATTTATGCATCTGTGTGTTCTGTATTGTATGACTACATAGAAGTATAGTCATAATGAGGTTTTACAACAGGCATTAGAAGATTCGGACAACGGACCGGGTGCACACCAGCACTGGAGCCTACCGGCGGCGCGCAAGTGGCTTCTGGAGCAGCAGCGGTCTGACGGAGGATGGGGGAGCGTCGCCGACACTGCAGCTGCCGTGGCCGCCCTGACGCCGGCATCGCTGGCCGCCGTGCGCCCGCCTCACTGCAGCGACAAGCTGCTTGACACACGCCATGAGCCACTTGGTAACACATACAGTGGCATAACCATAGGCCTAAACCGGAGAGCGTCCGATGACCCACATGGCAAAAGCAGCAATTGGTACAGACCCCTTTGAAGCGCGATGAAGGAAAATATACATGGCCTACTGTTATATAGCAATCAATGTAACATTAATATTGAAATCCGTCAAAAGACAACAATAACACACAAACAGTCGTGAGCTCCTGGGTTCGAGTCCCGGGTCGGACCAAAGTATTAATGGTGTTTTTTGTAACAGTCCAAAGCCAGGAACTTGGGGAGCCAAAGCTGCCCCCCCCCCTCCCGTGCCTCAGAGAGCACGTCAAGCTGTCGGTCCAGCGTCAGACTTTTCCCCGGTCGTGTCGGGCTGCCGCCCCATCAGATGCCGTTGGAATAGGAGAATTAGGGAACATGGAGTGCACTTGTACCTGTGCACACACTTGTGCACTATAATATGTCCTGGGCAGTTGGGTAGTCAAGCATAGATCTCTATAGGGCTGAATATCGGCCAAGACGGCCAGATGGCCGATATTCGGCTATAACAACATCATGTAATATTGAAAATAATAATAAATCAAGGGTCCCTCCTTAAAATTTGATACAGACATTGCGTCTGCTTAATCTGACGCTACGACCGGCTCCCGTGCATGTGTTTAATGTTAGCAAATATTGACCAAATAGTGCTTACTTTACGGTGAATTAAATATTAAACATGTTATTCGATTATCTAACAGCACTAAGATACGCTACAAGAGCCAAACTTCATGATTTCTACTCTTCTTTCAGACAACAACGGCGCGGATGGGAACATAAAGCTGGCATACCAGGCCGGCCACGCCAGCAACGACTCGGAAGCCAGGAATGTCTCCTTCACCTACACTCTGTGGCTTGGAACCAACGTCACTGAGAACTATACTCTCTATATGATGGCACCAAGGTATTACAGGTTTCTTCAGTTTCGCCTTTGCCTGCCTCGCATGTTCAACCACAGGTCATGGTTTTAGTTACCGGTCAACCGAATTCGAGTCACCGGTTGGACCGAGAAATGACTCTCGGACAAATAAAAGTCTAAAGATGGGATGCGTGTGTGTGTGGAAACGAACCACGTTAAGCCCGGTTTCTGCTCCAGCTTTCTCTCTGGTGTATTTATGTCTTCACTTCACAAACTAATGCCCAAATATCCCTTGCGCAGTTGGGCAATACGCATTTTTTTTACCTTTGTACGGCGCTATATTTATTTTAAGCATATGTTTGGTTACATTTACTTTCAGGAACATATCATTCTATCACGTGATGCAAATGGCCGCTGATCAGGATCCCAACTTCAAGTTCGAGGCGAGCGAATGGCCTAATGGCCACTACGTGCACACTCTGGCAGGGCACAAGGAAGAGCCGATGGGGTATCACTACTGGCTGCTCTACCGTCTGCCGGAGATCCCGGACCCCGCCAGCCCGCCAGGCAATCAGCTTGTGGCCCCTGTTGGTACGTGAACACTGATTACATTCAAACCATCTACTTATGTGAATGAACCATTGCAAAAAAAAAAAAAACTAGATCCGCATTAAAAATATTTATTTTTTACCGTACGATGGCACCTGCACTCTTTTCGCTCTATCAGACGCATTTCGCATTACACCCGGCTACAATCTGCTTTGCCAATGTACTCGTAGCATCGTTAAGTTAAATAAAATATCACTTGCATCATCGTTTCATGAAACCACAACATTATTTTTATATTTCGTATTCATCATGCAATTGGTAACTATCAACTGTGTCGGCCCTGGTTAGGTTAATTTACACCACCAATTTCACAGACTAAGACGGGAATGAAAATAATAAATAACTTGCTATGTAACGTAGTCTTTTACTATTACAAATGTCTACTTGTAATAGTATTGTACTTTTCACTTAGTGTAATTACGTGTTATGCCTTTGAAATGTATGGCTCAACAAAAGTTAAACTCAATAATAGACCGGATTTACTCCTTTTTTATAGTAGGTGTCGGAGGGCAAATGAGTAAAAAGCTTTTGGCGACACATTTATCATGCAAGTGCGTGGCTCCCTCTCCTCCCATCCATTGAGCCACCGCCTACTTACAACTCACACGAGACGCGACAGTGTAGCTGTCACTTTAAGACGGTGGCATGTGAGCGTGAGGTAACTCCTCGGTCGTGCTAGTCCAATTCTGTCACAATGTATCGTGGCACTACCTCTTAATTATAGGTAAGTTCCTCAAAATAAATCTTTGGTTCTAATCCTTTTACAGGAGTTGACGACTTGCTGGTGGAAGACGGAGAGCATTACCTGTTCTGGTATAAGAAGCTGTAAGCTCGACGTCACAGAGGCATTCAAGATCTTAAACTGTATTACGTAAATGAACCAAGCTGTTATATCAAAGACTAGATTCATCGTAGCTTAAGGGTTACCATTTGTGAATTTCTAATGTTACATTAAGTAAGACGGTGACTCATTAGGTGCATTTTTACATAGTCATACTTTACATTTGGAAAGTAATATTTGCTCTCATCGTCACTTAGTTTTTAATTAATTCGTGTTTTTTTGCTTATTTAAGTCACTGATATTCATTATTAACTACCTATATTTAAACAGCTTAAGGACTCTCTGAACGAAATACGTATCGAGGCGTCTTAGCTCTACTTCAAGTGCTCTGGTGTTTGTGTAGGTTTCATAGATTTAATATAGATAGAGTAGGAAAACCATAGTCTACATCACTACTAGTTTCCGTGTTAGCTAATTCATGGTACGTCTTTAATTGATATACTTAAGAGCATTATAATGACATTTTATTGACATCAAATCATTTATTTCGAATTAATTTAATTGTTAAATTTAACATGTAATATCTCTTATCTTAAAAAGAATCTTAAAGAGAAAGATTTGCTTTAGCTTTCGACTTTGACGGACGCGTATTAGGTCATCGCCCCTAATCTATCTATATTATTTCTATGGTAAGTTTACTCAACATGACACACTCCCTGACATTAATGGTAGTAAAAAATATGTGCTAGGTTACTGATATTAACATTACTCGAAAGTGCAGGCTTCAGGTACTAGTTGACGTGATAGTCTAGACGCACGGTCCATATACGTTGATAGGCACGTGAAGGAATTCCAATACGTGATGGTAATAATATTGATATACAACCTTTGATATGCGATTTTAATATTTTGACAATAAAACATTTAGATAATTATTTTTACTTATGATGCGCATAATTATGTTCATTTTCTATGTCAATATCACGTAACTCAATAGGCGAAATTGCCTATAGCTACTACGAATTTTGCCAAATAGATTGGAGGTACCTACATCGTATTTGCAGTAATTTAGTAGTCCTTATTTGTTGTAGTATATTGCAAGAAGCACGATTAATAATTAATTCTAGATTTAATAATCATATCAATACTAATCGTAACAATCATTTTAGACTTACTACTTAATAACATTGAATCTGATCAGAATAGGGAAAACTATCAACTCGATCAATCAAAATTTCAACTGTTTAACTTTTAACGTATCGCACAAGATATAATACTGTGGTGGCTCAACATTTTCTAAACTATATATTTTTCCTGTTTGTCTAAAAAACTGGACAGATCGTATCGTATGTTGTACCACATATTTAGTTAGTCTTTTAAGTTCTTAGACAATTTTACAAATCTTTTATTTTCTATTGACGCAAATGTACAGGTCACTTACCACAAATACCATTTAGTTGAGTTTTGTGAACGTCAAATTTTTTAGTAGTTATTCATGCGGAATTAAATAATTTAAGAGGTTATCATCTCCATTAAAATATTTTCGTAGTCGCTAATTCCTAACACCTGCATAGACGTAGAACGAAATAGATGTTTAGTGAGTAATTTTAATGTTAGGAGACTGAAACAATCCGAGTGCAACGGGAATTACAACAATTATTGTATCTTACAAATCTTAAAATAAATGTCTTATTAAATACTGAGTTTTCTCTCCCCGCCATATAATCAGTGTGCATGTGATATCCATAGACAATACTCCTAACCTAACATTACGCTCGAAAGCTTGGTTAATGTATAAAATGATATAAACCCTAGAGCAGTCTCACGATTTGTGACTGAACAGGCCTAATAAATTCTGGAGTCCAGAGCACCACTTTTTACTATAATTTAATTTTATAGAGTAAAGAACATACTATAACATTGCTATACTCTTGCTCTTCTAAAGAATCTCTTTTCTTCAAAAATAAATGATTTGTGCATCATAATGAATTAGTTATTCGACTAAAATACGGCTATTTCTTCATTTTCAATATTACTAAAATATGACATACAAAATGTATGTGACATTAACTGAAATTATGCTTTAAATAATAACGAACATTAACTTTCTTCTTTCATTTTATTTAAGACGACTTGTTTAGTAGCCGGTCAGGGATGAATGCGAGTAGTAGGAGCTCGGTCGTCTTGGCGTTCATTAAGAGAGGCCCATGTCCAGTGGACCGATAGGGGCTGACAATGATGCATGATGATATGATTCATTTGGCAATTTGCTCTTTGTGTCTCAACATTAATTACCCTATTATTACTCCATATTGTCGTTGCGCCGTATTTAGTTACCATTTAGGACACTTAAAAAATGGACTATATATGTTACATGCAACATTTTCATTTCATTGTATTTTTATTGGTTACGTAGCCCACCGTACAGGCAATCTGTATACTAGTTATTAACATTTATTTCTAATCTGAATACACTGCTTAAAATATAATAACAAATTGACGAGATAGTGCAATCAGGTAATTAAAACAATAGTAACACTTTTAAACAACATTTATTAAATTGTGTACAATTTTTATTAACACGTATCAAAGTAGTGCAAAGGAAGCAAATATAAAACAATGACATTCAAATATGTAAATATAAAAAGTAGGTGTTTTTACATTTGTAAAAACATTGTCTGTAGGTGTCCTAACATAATGAGGATTTTCACATAAGTTCACGCCACCATCATTTTGGGGTCACATGTCGACATTTCCCGTTCGCCTTGTAAGCATAGAGATAATATAGATAGAGTAGGAAAGGCAGCCTAAAAGGTGTCCGTCAAAGTCGAATGAGAAAGCAATTGTGGCTTACTATCTCTCATGCCATTTGTGGCTCCAGCCCATCTACATTTCACATTTGCAGAAGTTTATTTGGATTTTTATGGCGTCCTTTTCAAAAACCCTTATTTAGTGGGCCATGCGAAATGGTTAAATCCACCTAGCGTGTTGTGTACTGGTTTGTTTTATCCAATAGTCATAAGATGTTTTAAATTAGTTACGTTACTACCTATTCGGAACCGAACAGTAAGTGACGATCAAAAATTATAGCCAAGTGGAAAATCTAGACGTTATATGCGGTGTCTTGGCATGCCCTCAATTTCAGTAGCTGTTAAAATAAATAAGTATATTTGGGGTACCTACGTACTTATGGGCAAAAATTAAGTTTCTACGTATGTGATAATTGTATATGTCGCTCAACATGAGTTTCTTTGTTCGTCTAATTAATATATTGTGATTATTAATAAAATTTCGATATTTGTCAGGCATACAGAAAGAATAGGCTTATTTTTCTACTGGATGGACAAAAATTTTAACTCCCGACGCAAAGAGGGGGTTATAATAGACTTAGACATAACCCACGCACACACATAAATGTGTGCGGTGCTTGCGTATGTCTGCTCAAAATGCGGTCTCCTTGCGGTAGTTCATAGCTATGTTTGGTAAAAATCGATCCAGCAGATAGCAGACTATCAGCACTTTTCTTATTTTGTACGGGGCTTCTTAATTCGCAATTTAATAATAACAAAAATGTATTTCTATCCGATTTTCGGCCACGGTGGCCATCTCTATAGAGATTAACTAACTGCGCAGGACATATTATAGTGAACAAGTGTACGCGCAAGCGCAAGTGCACTCCCCTGTTACTATATAAAAAAAATGTTACAAATTCAGCCGGTCTCTCACTAACGCTTTAGAACGCGACCAACATCAATCCACATTCAGCCGTCCCCTTCGACATTCGACAAAAGAAATTGTGTCATCTTGACATAATTTGTTGCTGCGTGTTCAAATTTGAAGACATTTGCAAGTAATGTAAACATTTACAAAATATAAATTAATAATTTCAAAAGTAGTTATTAGTGAAAGAGTATATAATATTTTCATAGTAAAAACAAAGTTGTATATTGAGACACAATAACTAATATATCACAGCATGGAGAAACAGATGATCAGCTCATGTCCGGTTGTCAGTACAAGCATGTTACGGGCGGCAGTTCTTTCCAATTTTCGCTTAGTTATATCCACCTGCAGAAATTAAATCTACATAAGGGCGAACGCACGCTTATATAGATTTAATTCCTGCTAATCTTCTGATTAATCACAAAAACTTGAAATTATGCAGGTAGATTTCTTGTCGCACTAGCGCAAACAAGTACTAAGAATGTTTTTTTACGAAACTCCACCCTAAGGGTGCGTCTTTGGGGCGGGTGCGCAGGTGAAACCACGAGGGGCTAAATACTAGCATTTCTTTAAAATAATAATTAGCAATAAATAACATTTAAAGCCCTTGGATGGTTACTTTATCTAAGCGCTTTATAGAATACTGCTTTACACGGCTTCTTTTTGTGTAAATTAGAAAGCACAGAATATTATTTTATTTGTCATTATATACAATAGTTATTTCATAATATCATTTCTCACTGCCTTTACAAAGGATTAATACATATTCATATATATTAAATTGTGTAGTAATGTAGTATGCACTTTTCAATGCGAGTAGAAATTAAGCGTCATACACAATGTGCGTGCGCTTCGCAGCGGTGGACGAAACCTCACAACACGCCAATACGATACACAACCGAGCAATGAAAAAGACGCTTCCATATTATTTTACAAAATATGCGGCATTCACACGATATATTTAATATTGCGCATTGGAAAATTGCAAATTATGTCTATTCGTTATGTACAGATGTAATTCCATACAAAGTATATTATAACCATGTGGTATGCGTAGCATTGCCCATGACCTACACTCATTACTACAAGTGAGATGAAATAACAGAGCGAAGTAGAACATGGTGAGAGAAAATAGACATAGCGTTTAATTGTCATTTGATAGTTTGGGAACAAACTGTTTGGAAAATTAGACGTAAGTACACTTTTTTTAATTGGATTTATTTTATTATACCGCATTTAACTAAATCGTCAATATAAAAACCACTATTAATATCTGATATTTTTTATTTTCATATCCCAAAGTTACCTCAGTGCGGTGCTGTAAAGTAGTGTGGCCTTACCCTTATTGTTAAAATTGGTGTCATTTCTTATACATATCTTACTAGTATTCCTTATCTCCTAGTATTGAAAAACCATTACACGGGTATAATACTTAGCAAATTAATTAACAAAAGTAAATTAATATGTACGTACTATAGCAGTAATTGTATTCGACGAAGTAGAATATTTACATTTTCTGGGCCGGGCTAAATGCGTAGGTACGCGGCGTGTAAGTTGAAACAAAATTACAGATGTCAGCGCTGGTACATTAAGGCTGATTTTAGTGTCACGCCAATGGCACGCGCACGTGCGCGCTGATAGCTACGCGTCACCAAAAAACGTTTCCTAAAAGTTCAAATATTTCAGCCATCAGCGCTGACGGTGCGCGTGCCGTCGGCGTGAGACTAAAATCAGCCTAACGCGTAAGAATAACGACGACGGCACGGGCTAACGATAGTTACCCACTGCTTTTTGCGTTACGCCTCATGCCACACCTCCTCTGAGACCGTAAATGTGTTACAGCGCATTCAAAGTTCAAAGTTCAACGTATACTCCGCGACCTATACGTACTTGTGCGGCATATAGAATGCCCTCGCGACATGCAAAGTGATGAGCAATAAGCTATGGTCCGGTCGCCGAGCAGAGACTTTCATGCAATCACCTGTTAAAGAATACAATGCTTATCACTTATAAATATTTTTGTTAAGGTCAATATTGAATGTGAGAGCGTGACGCATATTTACGTGGGAGGGAGAGGTACCGGTGAAGATAAAGTTACGAAATTATTTCTGCTCGACGAGCGGAATTTCCTTCCTACCACAAGGTGATAATTTTTATAACGTCCTTCATTAACTTATCTGTTTTTGTTGACATGTTATAGAGCAGCATCGCAGTAAGTTACGCTTTCTAGTCAATCGATTTTACGTAAATTTATTACTATTTTATTTAAAATATAACTTTGAAAATAATCAATAATGTAACCAGTGTGTTATTTATTGCTATTTAAATTATTGATTTTTTACGCGTGTTCTTTATACGGCCAAGTTTTTGTTCCATGGACAAATTTTCCGTCTTAATCCAATATTCACACAAATAAAGTCGTGACAAACACGCAGAAAATGGTAGAGGAATGTCCAGTCCACTTACTTATAAAGTTATTTTTATAGTTTACTCCTTAAGAAACAATATTGAACGATCACGGTATGAAAATATATAGAAGGAGCAAAATCGTATAAAACATGCTACACTTATCAGCGTAACGCTTTACCGCGCTTGCGTTACCGTACAACTTTCATTTCAGAATCACGAACGTTCTCAAAAAGCAGATACCAGCCGCGTATCAGGCGCAGGCATTCTTAATGTCTGTGCCCTGTCTCATTTAATATTATATATACAAACAAAATAATAATAAAACAAATAAAAGGTAACAATCGATTTTTTTATTATATCCTAGCATTACGATAATATAAAACATACTTAAAATTGATTCATGTAAGCTTAGATATGCATTGTTATTGCGTCTGTATAATTATAAAAACATCGGAAGACCTGTGGGAATAAAAAATATTCCAGGAACCTTCTAGAGATAATCCAGACGGGTTTCACCTTAGTCACAGATAATGCAACGGTGATACACCGAAACACTTTGGAATTTAATAAATGTCATAAGTTATTCACAAGAATATACAACCATTAGCATGAATAATAAAGAATACTATAAAAGCTACCATAACCAAAAAAACAGGATCAGTCCAACAGAGGTATCTTGGTGTGCTCCTATGCCGCCGCGGCCGCTTTGTTCATCACAGTGGTATAGGCGAGCCCTAAGGCCCACGAGACCTCATGACCGTTCACTTTTTTGAAGAGCTGAAAAAAATCTTGGGACTAATATTACATACGCTAATAGTCATCTCAATGTTTGGACGTACTGTGTTAAAATTTGGGAAGAGTGATATTGTTTAGTTTACTCGGAATAATTTCACCCTTTCTCGTCCGTGATCGAGTCGATTATACTCGTATAGGCTGAGTAGTGAAACATTTTCATCACTCATAGACCTAAAACATCGTTGTAACTGTACCAGTTAAATAAATAGTAAAATAACTTCAAAGACAACGCAAAGGCACTACAATCATATGTTATGGTCACCGTAGTCTCGTAGTAGTTTTGTTTGACGACACGAGGGCGTTGCGGGCATGTAACATCGACGACATTTGTCTTAAAATTGGCCTTAGCGTCATAGCTAATGTTGTACCAACGCATTCAGTAATTTGTAGAATATTTTGGTAAAGGGAAAGGTGATTCATTACATAATTTGAATGAGAACCGAGTAATGAATATTCTACTGCAGTGATGGAAATGACTCACCTGTATGTTAGTTTAACTACATAGCTAATACATATAAAAAATAAGGGCTAACACCGACAAAAAATGGGTCAGTATTCACTCAAAATTATGAACTATCAAAATTGCATGTACTTTAAGATATATTTCAGTTCCTGTTTTTACAGTATCAAATATCCATATATATAGATGAGTAGTGACACAACTCACCGAGATCTGGTCACGTTCGCGCAGTTTGTATGCGTCGACCAATAGCGTGGTGATGTAAGTGAGGTCGAGGCACGCCCACGGCTGTTCCACGTTGGCGGACACGCACGCGCGCAGCGCCGCCGCGCGGAACTGGCCGGGCGTGGCGGAGCCGCCACGCTCAACGTCTGTAATTATTAATAACATTTATAACCGAACATTGACTATTTATTCTCTATACTCGTTAAGAATGCAGTGTAGTATATATTGTAAAGTTCAAAATGTTATACATCTAGTATTGCAAAAAATCTAATTGATTAAACTACTGATATATTTTTTTTAGGAAACACTCCGTTTCTTCTACAAGCTTGACATGACAGTCTCACAGGAACCATGTGGCCATAGTCTTCTAGAACCTGTCACTCTTATGTATGTGGCTGACGAAACGAGAAGTTTGTCCCAGCGCCGCTACCGGGCCGTGGCGCCGCACATTCACCGGCACAGCTTGTACGTGCGTAAGTTTATAATCCCGTGAGTGAGAAATTCCTTCGGAATTTACGTAAACGCTGTGTATAACTGCCATCAGCGAAGCCGATTGAGAATTTACATAGGGTCACTCACCGATGATGCCAGCATCTGCAGCCACGTCGTAGAAGTAGCTCATGGCGGCGACGTTACCGCGTGGCGGCTGCTGCGGCTCCCAGTCCAGTGTGGCGAGCACGTAGCGACGAACGAGCGCGGCACAACGGTTATACACAGCTTCCCGCTTGGCACCTGCGGCGCGTGCCGCGCCACTGTGATACACACACATTACACCACGCCCAAATAACGCGAGCGAACGAGTAGCGACAGTGCCATGACGGCATTGCATCCGCTTTGGACTAGCACGACCTCTCTCTTACAACGGCGTGACATGTCAACCATACTGTTATTTTTTAAAGGAAGCAAGAATATAAATTCATTTTGTTGATGTATATTCTTGCTGCTTCAATGGCAACATGTACAAGGTTATTGTGACATTGAGGCCGAGTACGACCGAAGCGATGCGTACGAGCGTGCGATTTGTGTTTCAAGGGAGGAGAGTAAAGCAGCTCCATTCCATCTTTACGTAAATGTTTATGGGTTGGGAAAGCCTCCGGATGTAAAAAGATGCTTAAACGTAGTCTTGCAGCCAAGTAAGAAATAATTGCTTCAGCGCAGCCGTGCACACGTGATGTCGTGGCCAAGGGGGGAGTAGGAATTTAAATCACCTCTTACGGCATAGTGCAGAAAGAGGACGCGCGCGCCGTCCTACATCTATCATGTTACAATACATCGTAGGACATAAGTATTGCAAAGACCTGCGTTTGTCCCTGCACTCAGTCTATTATTATATAAAACATAGCAATTATTTATATTTGTATAGGCGTAGAGTCCCTTACCTGATAAAGTAGTTGGTATTGGCGTACACCCACTTTTCGTCCTTGACGATCGGGTCCACGCACGCGGACTTCAACTGTGTAGAGTCCGAGCCGCCCGCCTCCAGCCGCAGGACGCCCAGGCGCGCCGCCAGTAAACCAAGCCGAAGGTAGCTGGAAGGTTATGTATGGTACTATTAATAATAGTGTAACGTGTATAATCTGCAATGTTAGCTAAGTTAATGTAACCTATTGTAATGGGACATGCGTTAGACATTTAAATTAATAAAAAAAATATATCAGTAGAAAGTTTTACTTTAGAACGAATAGTTTGCTATAGTGCGGTCACCTGTGCGTGTAAAGAGTGATGTTGCGTCCTGCGGGCACGACGAAGCGGTCAGCAGGCGGGTAGGACTCATCGTCGTCCTCCACCTGGTAAGTGATCTGAGTAGAGCCGCCGCCCAGGTCCAGCGCTGCCATCGTCTCGCCGGACAGCAGATCTGTGTTACATAACCACGTTATGTTACCAAATGGTCTCACTGCGGGTAAATACGCTGTGCACACCACGGTACCAACTACCAAGCGAGTATGACGTGCACGTTATGTTACAGACATGTCACAGCAATGTTGATAAGATTTGTAATCACCTAGTATTGTAGTAAATATTCCGACAAAGGAAACAGTATTTTTTCAACTGCAAATAACATTTATTACTCTTACAGTGTGTTACTTTAATACACAAATATAAAACAATTAAAAATAATAATATAAAATATTTGTGTCGGCTGAATCGTTGGAGAGATAGCAGAAAATGTTGCAGTCTAAATAAATCCTCCTGACCTAGGCCGGTCAACGTCGATGGTGCTATTCTCCAAGTCGTAGACGAAGACGTCTACCTCGGGCAACTATTGCAACTATGTAGACATAACTTCGAGAGGGAAGCCGACAGAAGGATTCAAATGGGTTGGGCAGTATTCCGGAAGCTTCGTCACATTCTCACGTTGCCTATACCGCAGAGCTTGAAGACAAAGGTCTTCAGCTAATACGTTCTCCCCGTAATGACCTACGGGGCCGAAACCTGGCCTCTTAATTTAGGGCTGGTCCGCAAGTTTGCAGTAGCTCAGCGGGCTATTGAACGTGCTATGTTGGGTGTTCCTTTGTCCGCTAGAATTCGCAACGAAGTCATAAGGCAGAGAACTAAAGTTTTTGATATCACGCGAAGAATAAGCTCACTGAAGTGGCAATAGGCCGGTCACACACTCAAAAGATCAGACGGCAGATGTGCCACTAAGGTTGGAGGCCGCGTTTAGGAAAATAAGTGTTGCTCGACCGTTCACCAGGTGGGAAGACGATCTCCGTGCAGTAGCTGGTCCGGGATGGATGCGACCAGCAGGAGATCGGCCGTCTTGGCGTTCATTGTAAGAGGCCTATGTCCAGAAGTGGTGCGGCATGGGCTGATAATAATGAATTATAAAATAATGTAAAAAGCTCATTCGAAGAAGCGAATTATCAATTGAAGCACGCACTCTTTCAAAGGGGAAATTCTTCACTGCCAATCGTATGGGTTGTTTTAGGGACTCCAAATTATCATGGCGTTTAGAGCAAGGTGTACTCTCTGAAACGAGCTATAAATCATAATCCAGAAGATAAAGGTCTGGACTGGACGAAGGTAGTCTTCAGCTCTGATCAAGTCCGGAACGTTCGTTCTAACCAAGATTGGGAGGATCGAGCCTCACCATCAGGTTCCGAGTGTAGCTGGAAGGACCATACTTGGTTATTGGACATGGTGCTATTAAGGATCTTAACTAACATCTTAAGAGTGGTATACTTGATACACTTGTGCTCCAGTTCTCATACCTTTTTCACAAACATGTCATCCCACTCCACTTTAATATTGCAAAATGTTGTACAATGTATGGGCGCCAAAATGAGAAAACAGAATGAACAAAGGTATAAAAATTACAGATTCAAATGCAATATTTTTTATTGTAAACAGTTGTTTATGCCCAGACTATGTATAATTTTCAATTCTAATTGTTATTAAATTATAGCAATTGATTTGTTGATTTTTAATCACCATTATTGCAATTTGGATTAAATAATATGTCAATTCGTTAAAAATGCGACAATACAACCAGACGTTAGCGCGTTAAAAGAACAGTAAAAGAATCTGTTCAGCTTTATTATATTTATGTATCCGGCAAGTAGCGACTGATACTCACTGTGCAGCAAGTTGACGGTGTACCAGATGAAGATACCTTCATCTGAGCCCTCCATTATTTCCACGCCGTTGCTTCCGACGTTGTAGCCCAGCCTGAAGAGCGGAAAAAACAATGATACCTCCCTTAAGAGTGGTGGTTATGCCGCCTTTCGTGCGGTTTGTGAGTTGCTGGTTGGGGATAGTGCTATCAATTAGGGCAATATACACATGCTAATGGGAGTCGATAGCCGCTAAATATTCGATTGCTCGTGTTTTTTTCATTTTATAGGGGGACAAACGAGTAGTCAGTCTTTTGATAACTACCAACACATAAACATCCGCATAACAGCTGTGCAAATGCGTTGTACTCTTTACCTGCTCCCCTCCAATGGGCCACCGGCTACTCACAAACCGCACGAAACATGCTTCGCTGTCACTTTACGTGAGCGAGAGGTACATCCAAGGTCGTGCCGGCCCAGTTCCGCACAAGTTTATAGTGTGCCTTTGGAGATTACCGACGCCCTTTAACATCTTCCAGATCAATCCTCCAATGGACCTAGCTAGACGGTAGCTCACAACCCACAAGAAACGTGACAGCATAGCCATCACTTCAAATGCAAGGTTGGCACTACCTCTTACAGAGCAAATAAGCGCTGAACAACTATTTTAGACCACATCAAATTAGTAAATATAATCTAAAAAAACAATAAATAACAAGCATTTCGAAATTAGCAAAATAAAATGGCGAACAAGTTGAGAAAATAAAAGAAATAATCGCCCTTCCATTCCTTGTTTAGTATTCGTTGGAGGTATGTGAAGTATCAATCCGCTAGTGTGTATGATTCAAAATGAAACCCTTCCAAATGTTTCCACCAAATTTTCCGCCATGCTACATTACACGTCACCGTGACAAGTAATTCTGCAAATAAGACATGAATCACGGTCTCTTGAGAATGACAGTTCAATATGAGATCGTGTATCTTGGTATTTTTGTCAAGGAATGGTTTCGTCACTCATGGGATTATTATGACTGTATAAATAATAGCTTAACTCACTTTGATATAGCTAAAGACACATCGCCGATGAGACGCTGCGCCTTCTCTGGCCGTAAAAGCCGAAGGCCAGCCGTAGCCCTAACGACTAGAGGAGTCGATTTTCTTTTCTCTTGTGGAATAAGAAACTCCGCCTTCTTTATTAGCTGAACAATTGTGTCTGCGCCCTGAAACAGTATCGAATATTTGGCAACTTCTTTATTTAACTTAACATAACATAAATTCTATATTCAGTCAAACAGAGATGAGAGAGAATCCGCACATTAAGCCGCTGCATTACCTTCTTTCACTGGTTATTGACGGAGGACCTGCGATTTATTAGGCGTTAATTAAAGTAGTATGAAGATATTATTTATACGGAATAATTGATACTTTGCTATAGACACGATAACTTTAGGATTTTATTGATAATATAAGTACACGGATACTATTTCTCAGAATAACATTATTTCATAGATAAATTGAGTTTCAATGCATAGTGTTACATTTACTGAAATAATTTTATAATGAGGCGCCGAAACTCTTGAAGGTGTCAATTTGACGTCACTTCTATGTAAACACCGACTGAGTTGACATGAAAAGTTCGAGCAATTCAGAGTCACTTAAGCCGTAAGCGTCATACACTATATTATGTCTTTCAGTATACTTATCGTCAACATGGCCACTGGTGATATTTACTCTTGTGTGTAATCTCTACATTTATTTAAATTGGGTACTTTCTTAGATGCGACTTCACATCCTCGTTTCTACAACATTTTCCGATTCCTTTATACTTCATCATAGCTATTCTTTTATATCCTCTATGTCAAACGCTTTTTATATACAAACGTACCAATTTAGAAAACCAAAAACCTCTACATAAAAATATATGCAGGTTTCTTTGTTGGCCTGTCTTCTAAAATAACCTAAGCGAAGTAAAGAACTATTTCCAGTATAAGCTTCGTAAGGAGCTATTAAACTTACACCACTAGCACATTTTACTAGACGCTAGATTTATCTTATCATCATATGCAAACCCATATATGTTATCTTAACGACTGAATTTAATAGGTACTTAAAAAGTAATAAAATATCCATATTGAATGCAGTTGATTTTATAGGATTCCGTAACTCAAAGTGAAGTACGGACCTCGTGTAAGGGCACTTTGTTGTCTGCTGTATGTACGTCTATAAAGAACTTTTACTCAGGTACGTGTGGAAGGATAAAGTTGAAATGATACATGGCGGGTTTTAGAGTTACGTACCTCAAAGGAAAAAACGGAACCCTTATTGGATCACTTCATTGTCCGTCTGTCTGTATGCCTGTCAAGATTTTTTTCTTAGGAACTCGTGAAAGGATCAAGCTGAAATTCCACAAGTTGAAATTGGTATTAGGGTCTGAGCTGAGGTCTTGAAGCGCAGAGAAAACGTACCTCTAAGTCGATGACATTTAAACATACAACCTTTTACGTGCATATTTTCTATGCGATCGCACGAAAACCGAAATCCATGTTGAAGGTATGTGCAGTTAAATTAGAATCATAAAAATTGGTTTTCGTTTGTGTATGTATGTCTTTTTATTAAAACATGCATTACAATGTGCATACAATACAACATATAATGATAATAATAATAATGATAATAATAATAATGTCGTCCTAGCTGAATTTCGCCTACAGCGGCCATCTCTATTGAGAAGAGCCATCTGCGCGGGACATATTATAGTTCACTAGTGTTTGCGAAGACACAAGTGCACTCACTATTCCCTCATTGTTATATCCCTCAATCCTATTCCAATGGGGCGGCAATCCGACACGATCGGAGAGAAATCTGGCGCAGGACCGACGGCTTCACACGCTCTCCGAGGCACGGGGTTGTGACTTCGGGACCTCACGTCGTGTGTTGAACAGGCTTACCACCTGACCTCAAAGCAGTTATACAATGTACACAATGTGTAATGCTCGCAGCTCCCGTTGGCACGCAACCCTCGGCGTGCGAGTCCTAGTTGCACTTGGCCAGTTTTTTTAATGTCAAAAGTACCTTTTCTGGGTCATTTACGTACGACGACAGGCCCGGCTTGGATTCCTCGAAATATTCATCCTCCAAATCCAAGTTAGCTTGACCAAATACTGAAACATTTATTCAACTTTTTTTACACATATTTTTAATATTAAACAGAATATATAGTCTAGAGTTCTGAAAGTTAGAAACTGAAAACATTTTAATTTGGGCTACTGCTTGAAAATCAGTGACCACGTGTTGCAGTGTTTTAGAAATTTCATCCTAAATAAATTTTCATCCTGATTAAAATTCAGTTTGTGTGTAATAGACAGATTTTACGTGGTTGAAACCGCGGTGCGCAACACCATCAGCGTGTTGTGGCAAAGTGTTTGGGGTTAATTTTGAATCAAGTAACAAATATCTTAAGCAACAACAAAATAAAGATTTAAATACCGGACTTTATTGTGCAGGTTTATTTATTCTTGTTTGTAAAAATATACCTTCAATGATACACTTTTCAATAGTGAATAAGGTTAAAATCTTAAGAGTTTACTTTTAAATTGAAGCGTTCTCATGTAAAATTAGCTAAAATGTCGGTTGGACAGGTTACACCGTTGCACGTGTTGCCAGGAAACAATAGTTTTTCTGTTCCTCGATAATACCTTCGTGTGCATAAGATAATGATGCAAATACAATACATACACAATATGCCGACAACAGTTGCTGTACGTCGGTACCATAGCTGAAGGCACATTTTTTACAGTAAACCAATTCTACTTATTTGCTAATGAACATTGCAACTTACGTAACGGAAACAAAACCTTCTGCTATTAACACACAACATTACCACAACCTATGAATCTTATTACATGTCATTTTATAACTCAATCGTTTCAATTCATTAATGATTAAACTAAAAACTAACCTAACCGAATAGAAATAAGGTCTATATCCGTAAAATGTAGTGTTCTGGTTCTTTGGTTGCTAGCTTATATTCGCTTCGGCACTGTTTTTCTCATAATGAACCATTAGAAAGAGTGATTTTGATTATTATTATTTGTTCGGTTACTAACTAGTGAACGAGTATCGCTGAATTGTGAATATCCAATAACGTGATATACCCGGTAGCCTTTACTAGCTATATCAATATCGAAACGTTATATTAGGGACACGACATCCGTTGTAGTTGAGTTTTGCTATAGCGGACACATCTCTACAGAGGGTGGATACAGATATGACCATAAAATAGACCTTTCTGTCGGTCCTGAACTTATGCTGTGGAAGCGAGGAGAAGCCAAGAGAAGCCAAAAAAGAACAGCTTCATCGGATTGCTCGTCTGGCGACAACACTAGTTTTGGGGTCGAAAGTGGGACCGATCTCCCTCTCTCTCACAGGTGGGATAGATACATTCCGATATGAATGTTTGTAACAGCTAATTTAACTATTACCATGGACAGAGGGACCGAGAGATCCTTCCTCCCCCGACTCTGACGTCAGAGCCTCGGCGCTGACGTGAATCAAATAGACTGCAGCGAATGGTTAATACCAAATGGCAAATCAATCGCAATAAAAATGAATTAAATAACATTTTACAGGTTATAAATAGTAAATTATTATAATGCAATATGTAATAATTCTTATCTCACCGTCCTTATTTTTATACCTTAATACAATAACTCTAATATCACGATAACTTTTAATAATACAACATACGAGGTACT
This sequence comes from Eumaeus atala, assembly GCA_017140195.1. Classification (NCBI taxonomy): domain Eukaryota; kingdom Metazoa; phylum Arthropoda; class Insecta; order Lepidoptera; family Lycaenidae; genus Eumaeus; species Eumaeus atala. The sequence continues at coordinate 987,837 of JAFELO010000837.1, forward strand.
CGTGAGTATAATCGCTAAGTCTAACATATCCGTCAAGGTCGTTCTTATAATCTTTAAACTAGTTTTAAACACTTTGACTTTTTGCGTCACTTTTTCATGAAGATTAATAAAGCTAAATTTTCATACATAAACAAAATATAACTACTTTAGTTGGGCTATTACGATTTGTGTAGTCTTACTATTTTATCGTCTAATCTTAGTTTGAAAAAAAAATCTTAAAAAAAACCCTTGAAACTATTACTTACCAGTGAAAGGAACTCTAAATTTATACGCCAACACGCGGGAACCCGATGAGCCCGCGTCAATAATGACGGCATAATGATTGACGCTCTCGTATCCCAAACTCTTCGCCAGGCCATCGAACCACAGTGTCTGCCCCGCAAATAAACCTGGGGAAGAATGTAAATAGAAATAATATAACTAGTAATACGTGTTTTAATTGATTTACGAAAATGCAGGATACACGATTTTATACTGACTGAACTATCATTTTAAAGCTTCCGTGGTTGTATGTGAACATGTTTTTTGCAAAGTCAAAAGTTACGCGCATGATTTTAAGTCGTTTTTTACAAAGCAGATTCTATTTAAAGAAGTTCAGAATTTTATCATAATATTTGCAAAATAAATGTTACGCGCATTATTTTAAGTTGTTTTCACAAGGACCACAATTTGACATGTGCACATTTTTATGTGGACGGTGTTGAGACGCTGACTGTGTACTTTCGTAGATCAATGCCTAATATGTTATACATCTCTTTGATAAATGACTATTTAATTTCCAATTGTACCTATCAACAGTTTAAATTTTAAAACTAGTGCAATCCTTAGTATGTAGCGAAATTTTGTTTGGAGTGGGTTTTTCGACTATTTATATTAAAACCTGTTAAAATGTACCTACATATGTTTTACATTTTTAATTAATTTATTTCAGTGACAATACTTTACAACAATTTTTTTTTCAGCATACACTATTTTTAAAGTAAAAATTACGACATTTAATTAATGCACCGTATTATTAAAATTGTATGTCTTTGTTCACCTATTAAGAGCGTTGGTACAATGTTAAGAGCCATTTTTGCTGCATGCAATAGTAAGCCTATAACCCACAAACGTGCTCACAGTATATTCACACTTAGACTAACAATTTATACACGTATTGTGATTCAATTGGCAATCAGCAATGTCACTGACCGTAACCTAAAGACATTTGTTTCTAGAATCTAGGTAGTCACGCGAGCAAAATTTAAACAAATTTGCCCACTACAAATCACAATGTGATAGCGGTACAGCATATTCGCAATTATTTTAGCTCTGGTTACTAAGTAAGCCTAGGCGATATGTTGCCATATTCATTACCATCGAATCGCAAACGAGCAATCGCACCCTTTTTACGACTACCGACGCCCACGAACATACACATTACTACGCCGATGCGTTGCCCTCCTTCACCCTTTACTTAAATGTAGTTCTTTTTTCACTACTTTAATGTAGGTGGCTGAATAGCAATATTATTAGAAGAGTCATATAACTTTATCTATATTGTGTATAAATTTGGGACTATTTTATAATAAATCAGTATAAGAACGATTTTCTTTTAATTTGTTTCACATCCTTAGTGACATTCCTTCACATATATCGGGTGACAGTCATGTACACACACAGTGGTACACATCATATAGCTGTTCACATCGGACAGTTTTATGGTTTGTCACATTCGAGAAAAAAGTATACAAGATATATTTTTCCTCGTAAGTTTCAAACACGATTATGAAAACTTTCTCTTACTGAGAAAAATATATCTTTGGATCGTCATCGACATAATTTGAAGATTCATAGAATTCCGTGGCCCTCACGCTGACACACTTCGTGCACTTTGTGCTTCTGGTAACGCGGCGAATCAGCAGACTGGCTGCCTCTAAAGAAAACTAACGACCGAGCTTACGCAATGACCCACATGCTACATATCTTTATGTAGAGAACACAATAACAACTGTTTTACACAAGACCGAGAAAATGCATCATTCGAAGGACAAGTTGCGAGGAGACGCTGACAGGCTTATTCAGAATTTAACATCTCAGCCGACAACTATAATCCAGCTTGAGATTTGCCCATAAACATAACACCAACAAGCTGTTCGACAAAATGGTTGTCTTGTTCTTATTCAACCAGTTTCTCAGAAATAGTCTGCATACGAAACTAGACGCCTCTACGACACATCAATGGAATGTATCTTCAGAAAAGAGGACCTAAGCATCGACACAAGCATCTGGGATCTGTAGTTAGCTCACACCACAGCATTACTCTACACTTAATAAGGCAGCGCGCATTTTTCCACAAAACTAACCATCTCTTTCTGAGCTCATGTATTGCGTTAAACTATCCTATTTTCAACGACAAGCATTATTTATACAAATGTAGGAAATGCCTCAATTTAGCACCGTGCCAGTGAGCGGAGTGACCACCAAGAAATTCAGGAATTATCGCAATTGTCTACACCGCACATAACAACGATTCATGCAAATCGAGGAAAAATGCAAGGTTTGTAAAAACAGTCCCCATACGTGTTACATAATGCAATTGTGAATATGGTTCATTTGAATCAACAATTATCTCCATCAGCATGCAGCCAGTGTTATTGTTAGGACATGTCATGTTCATTCAATTCCAGATGATGAAAGTCTTAAAACTTCAGTGTGACTGTATCTATAAATATCAATGTTTTAGGTGACACTTATTACAACAAGATCCCTTCTAGACCAAGGGCTCTCAGATATAGCTGATATCTGAAGACGGCCGCTCAGATGTCGGGCTTGTCTAGACAAATGTCTCACGCATCAATATCTGCAATTGGGAATGGGATAAAATTCAGCAGAGGACCAAGGGAACGCTCAAATGTCCATTTACCACAACCATGACCCCTTGGCCATGCAGACTTACACCACATATTTTTTGTAACGACCTCATCTCGACATTTAACTACTTTGAAGCACATTCCGACAACCAACTCTCACTTCCATACAATAGCGTTAGAATTACCACATAAAACATTAGTATTAAAACTGTGATTTCAAGTAATTTTCCTAATACTCCACTGACTTCCCTTCACAAATTCTTCCATCGAAATTTGCGGGGTACATTCAATCACAATCATCGTCATCATGCAAAAATTTAAATACCATAAATTTGCTATTTATTTGGATTGAAATGGCCTCATTTTATTGAACGAGATACAACAAAGAAGCTTTCAATGCCCATAACAAGACACCAGCAGAAAATTTTTAGATGTCAGCCAACTAGAATAGAAATAATTCATACAATATGGCTAAAAAACCTGGCGCTCAGGATGGCAGGACACAATTTTTGTACAATAGAATATATGTCTGCGTATTTTTACGGTTATAACGATATTTTAGATATGCATACTTTATGTGGGCCATAAATTAAATATTCTGTGTATAGGGAGTTCATCTGTGTCCTTTGCTTTTGTAATTCCATAATATTGTACGAACAGACTCCATACTGGTCTGGTAGAAACTCTGTCATTTTAATTATACTATATAATGATATGACAATTAGAATAGTACAAAAAGTGGGACAAAATATGTGTTGAGTTAAGGTTAGAAAGTTCTTCGATTTGTTAAGGAAGCAAATTCTCAAAACTTTCCTTACACACACTCAATTATAGCATAAAAATAGATAGCAACGTAAAAATACTATCATAATATTTCTCAATGGAGAAATCCCAAACAGATCCCAGGAGGCAGAAGGAGGGCAACACATTGGCATAGTAATTATGTGGATGACCTCCGGTTGCGATATTGTCAAGTATAGTCAACGTTATTTTGCTCTCCACATTTTTGGTGAAATTCAGAACACATTCGAAAGAATGTGTTCGGAATTTCACAAAAAATATGGAAATGTGGAAAAAATAACACACAAATACAGTTTGCTACAAAAAGTGACCTAGTGAAGCTTTTTTCACATCAGCAACGCAATCACGGAAAACAAGCAAATTCTGTAAAAAAACACTAATATAGCACTAATTAAATACATGTCACGGCTGATTTTGACATTTTTTGACTGCCTGACATTGACTGCCATCGATGAGACAATTCGGTTACGAACTGAACTATTTCTAGGGTAACTAACCTGAGAGGGTTGTCAGAGTAAAACGCTTTCTACCATTTAGTAGAAAATTCAGAAAAGATGGATCCTCAAAGGGAAATAATACTGGAGAAACTAAATGAAATGAGGTTGGAATTTAAGCAGCATAATGTTGAATTGGCAGCCACATTAACGGAACATTATTTCGATGACTATCGAAGACAAACTAAAACATTGTGGAAGAAAATATGAAACTCAAGGAACAGGACGAAACATTACAGACAAAAGTGAAAAGTCTGGAAAAAGAGACCCGCGAAAACAATAGAATATTACACGGAGTAAAAGAAACCAAAAACAGCTATGCCGATATGAGATGTAGAATTATTATTATTTTGAATAATCTGAGCAGGAATTCGGACATGCATGAATGGGATGAATGGGAGATAAGCGACATACAAAGACTGGGTAAGAAAGATGCCAGAAAAACGAGGCCAATACTTATAACTCTTACACTTTCAAGGCGAAAAATCGAGATACTTAAAAACAGCAAGAACTTTTCTATTGGAATCTATGCGACTCCGCACTACCCTAAATATATTTTGACAAAACGGAACGAGTTGAAAACCAAGAAGAAACAAGAAGAGCTGAATGGGAACATAGCTTACATTCGCTAGGACAAGCTTGTTGTAAAGCTAAAGAAATCAGACAATAAAATAAGAGAAACCGAAAAAAGAAAAAGAATGTCGTCGGGTTCGCCTACCCCAGGTAAACAATGTGAACAAAATTATTATTAACAAACAAAACTACAAAAAACAATAAAATAACTCGAAAAGATAAAAGATCGTAAAAGATAACTCGAACACTAGTAATCTAATGTTATATCCCCAAGTCGGACAGCGGTCCCCGTGGGGGTAGAAGACCGCAACCCCCTAACTGAAAACCGAAATGAAAAAATAAAACAAAGAAAACACAGAAACGTCGGAAACATACACACAACAACATCAACACACTTACATTATGAACTGAAGAAAGACTGCAAGAACTGGAAAATGTGCTCGAACATATTAAATGGGACGTGATAGGACTTTATGAAGTAAGACGAGTGGGTGACACCATTGAAGAACGCGACAAGTATATTCTCTACTACAAAGACGAAACTAAAGGCCTGTATGGGGTTGGATTCACTGTTAAAAAAGAACACAAGAGGAATATAATAGAATTCAAAGGCATCACAGAGAGAATAGTAATGTTAAACATAGAGCTGACAGGTTTTAGCCACAATTGGTCATTAATAAAGTATATGCGCCAACAGAAACTTCAGACGTATAATTGAAGGTAGAATTTTATACGAAACTCAATGTGGCCCTAGAAAACCGCTACAAAAATATAATTGTCATGGGTGAATTTAATGGAAAAATGTGAAAGCAGAACCAGGGCGAAGAGGGCGTAATGGGGAAATACTGAAGAGAAAAGAAAAATAACAACGGCGAAAAAATGATAAATATTGCTCCTGAGCACAAACTAATGATCATGAATATCTTCTTTGTGAAAAAAATATCAAAAAATGGACCTGGACCTCACCACATGGACTCTATCGCAATGAAATTCTATCTTAGGCAACCAACCGAGAGTTTCCATAATGTTGACACTATCAGACAGCTAAATTTCAATGCTAACCACCGTGTGGTAAGAACAATATTATACTGTAACGAACATAAGAAATGTAGAAGAAACTATGAAAGACCAATTACATTATATACCTTTCATATTATCATGGAACAGAGAAAGAGAGAAACACTGAAAACTGTAAAAGTAAACACCAAAAACTATACAATAAGGAGATAAGCGACATATATGGTAAGAAACTAATAACCAAAATTACAAAACGATAAAACAGATGTATTAAGCACAGATACAAAAGAACTAATACAAAAGAGGAAAATTTTGTTACAGAACAAAAATGACAAAACTGTTCTAAAAGAAATTATCAGAATAAGTAGGGAAATTAGCAACAGCATCAAAAAAGACAGTCGTAAGAAAATAATAGCTTGCATTAAATACCATATAACAAAAACTGGAGGAATTAAAAAAAACTCTTAAAGAACTCAGAGATACCAAATAATGGATACCCAAACTAAAAAACAAACAAAAATCTGAAACACAAAGACAAAGCAGGAAATAATACAAGCAATAAGATCTCAGGTGAATGACAGGTCACCAGGCCAAGACAACATCACAAATGAAGTGATATAAATAACATTACCACATTACACCAATCTTTGTAATATGATAGTGGATTCTGAGTATATTCCTCATCAATGGACACATAGCAATATAAATCTTGATATACAATAAGGGATACAAAAATATAATATAAGTAATTATCGCACCATCAGTTTAATGACCAATGTATACAAAGTTTTTTCGAAAATAATCCTTAACTGAATATGTAAAACCATGGAGTTCCACCAACCCCCAGAACAGGCAGGATTCAGGGCAGGATACTCAACTAAAGATCACATGCTTAGCTTAAAACAAGTCATAGAGAAAAGTCAAGAATATGGTTATACATTATACTTAGCATTTGTGGACTACAGCAAAGCCTTTGACTTCTTAGAACACCGGTGTATCTGGAATGCCCTAGAAAACAAGTCTAAATCTAAATCAATTACTAATTACAATGAAGCAATGATATATGTTAATAATGAAGAAATAGAATTCGTAGAAAACTATATATACCTGGGACAGATAATCTCATTCCATAACCAAATGTCACAAAACATAGGTGAGTGAGAAATGCACGGAAGAGATATTAGGCTCTCAAAGACATTGTGAAAAATAAAAAATACAAGATAAATATAAAAAGGAAGCCCTTCAGCATTTGCCTATTACCTATATTGACCTATGGCTGCCAAACTTGGGCATTAACCCAAAAACTCCAGAATAGACTTAGAACCACGCAGAGAAGCGTGCAAAGGAGCATCCTCAGATACAAAACACTTACAGAATGGCTACCAAGGAACAACACTAAAAGGAAAAGAGGACAATTTATAAGACGGGCTGTTGACATGAAAAGTGTTGCTGGTTGCACTATGGCTAAGGACAGCTAGACATAGAGAAAAATGGAAGAAATTGGAGTAGGCCTAACATGTAAAGTGTAATTTAATTAAGGAAAAATTTGTAAATCAGTAATAAAGGCCTTGTATTTTATTTGTAATGTATCATGGGCGTCGGTAGTCGTAAAAAGGCGCCGAATGCTAGTTTGTCCCCTTTGTGTTTATAAAAAATATCTCACTCACCTAAAAAGTATGTTGCACATATTGCTAAGACAATTAGAAAAACGAAGATCCGCCTTAACCTCTTGGGTTGCTTTATACTTCTTGCTCTTAAATTGGAAGATATTGATGTACTATCATCTTTTAACTGTAACAATGAACAAAGATGTGAAAAAAGCTATCTTTGAAAGAGAGAGAACCCCAAAAATGTAGGATGTTGCCTACTTTTGACTTCCCATAGATTTTTTTTATCTTTATTTTAGTTTGGGGATTTTGGGGATCCAACAATGACATGACGACCCCTTTGTATGTTATTTCATAGACATACGACATTTGTAATGTTGACATTATAATATTATTATCTAAGAATGATAATGTACATAATTTTTGGCTGTGTCTGATGTTGGATTTGACAGTACACCCTGGATCAACTCTACACCAAAGAGGTTCAATTTAAACTTGTTCAGCAATGATTCCCGTTCAGCTTTATTCCAGACACATTCCATCAGCAAATGTTGTACATCTTCAGGTTTATATTTTTAAAAAAAGTGGATTCTAAGTTGTGGAGAATATTTCCATGTTTCAATAATTCTCAGGATAGAAATGTAGTTACAATGATATAACATAATAAATAACTTTAAGGAGAGAGATTATACAGATTTTTTGCCCTCCATAACCCATCACTCATCTGCCACTATGGGCTACCTGCTGTGTGCAAGAGACAGAACAGAAAATAATGGCATTATTATCTAAATAGAACCTCTTTCCTAAACATATGTAGAGAAAATGGTTATATTTAGATAATTATTAATTTCTCAAACTAAACAGATTTAGACAACACAAGGTTTGAGAGCCTTTGTGATCCAATTATATCTTAAAACTGGCCACAGCTCGCAGCCAACAAGGAGATCTAATTTTACTTGGAATTAATTATATATTAAATGGTAACATCATTTGGTAATTCATATGTTTACAAAATAATCATATATTTTGAAGACCTTTTAAATATATGATGAATAATCATATATTTAAAAGGTTAAGTTTATAAATATGAATACGCTTACACACAAGTAAAACAATCTTTTACCTCTAAATATCTGTAATTTCCGAATTTTCCCATATCGAGCTAACATGTACATCACAACCTTAAAAGTGTAAAGAAAGCAATAACACGTTGAAGACCATTTTTATTTTGAGTGTCTTCTATTGATTTTTTAAAATTAAATCCCAAACCTTTGCTATTCAGACATAAAAAGGTATAGGAAATAAAAAGAATTTTAGATTCAGTATGATCAATGTTGAGTTAGTGTTAGGGACAGGTAGTGGTTATTGACAATTGACATTTAACATTGCAAGATGGCAAAATTCTTCTTCTTTTTCTAAATTCGTTCTACCCTACTGGGTATAGAAAAATGTCTAAATAAGGGTTGAAAATGAGAAATTTTCTTAAACCCATTCTTAAATAAGATTTTCCAGATACTATTTGATTCAGGTCAAACTGGGCCTGTTGTTTATCTATAAGAGATAGAAATTAATTACTTAATTTATTAAATTTATACTTGTGTCTAAATTAAGGTTGTTACGTAAATTTAAGACAAAGGAGTTGACGTTGTCCTAATATGCTTCATTGAGTGGTAAATAAATAAAGTATCTATTTCATTATTACTTTTATCGGCAATTTTATAATATGATGGTAGCGATAGCACGGTGGTTTTCACTACGAAAAATTATTATATTTTGAAAGGATTGAAATTAAAATAACATTATTTTCTAAGAATAAGGTATTCCTTTATCACCAGTAATAAGAAGTACCTCCATTCTTTATACCATTCTTCTTTTACCATCACTTTTGAATCGTAAAATATCGCATTAATGCATAGTTACCATAAAATCAAATATGAAAGTATTTTTCGTCTAACATGAAACGCACAGATATACTATAGAGGCCCGCGATCTTGTAATGTTGCTAAGCGACTGAATAGAGATAATAATATCTGTGGATTTATCACTCCACGTTAGTCTAGTCCTGTGTTAGGTACTGTAACGACTTCTGTTACAGGTACTACACAAGG